>CAJHZI010000641.1:2607500-2632500 GCA_905160935.1 Enchytraeus crypticus | reverse complement strand
TCACAATTTAAATGACATAATATGGCGAGCACTTTCGAGAGCAGGCATCCCTTCCTCTAAGGAGCCAAGTGGGTTGTCCAGATCAGACGGCAAGCGTCCGGACGGCATGACTTTAGTGCCCTGGTGCAACGGTAAATGTGCCGTTTGGGACGTCACGGTCATTGACACTATGGCAAACTCCTACCTGAATACGACTTCAGTCACAGCCGGTGGTGCTGCTGTTCATGCCGCCTCTAGGAAGTTTGATAAATACCGTGATCTGTCCTTAGGATATGAAGTTGTTCCGGTGGCCATTGAAACCATGGGCCCGATGAATCCCGAAGGAGTTGACTTTATTAATGGCATAGGCAGACTTATTGCAGAGCAAACCGGCGATAAGCGAGAGACATCTTTTCTTGGCAAAGGCTTTCCATGACTTTGCAAAGATTTAATGCAGTCTGCTTCACATTCTTTTAAGCCGATTGATGACCTCGAGTAGCCGGGCGGCGATTCAGCACGTATTGCTCGAATCGTTTTTATCAAACCCCAGGTTCTTTACACCGGGGTAAAAAAATAATAATAATAATAATAATAATAATATAGTAACAATGATATAATAATAATAGTATTAATATTAATAATAACTTGACACTTCATTTTGTAATTTATAAATTCTCAAAATCTCTTTTCAAATAACTGTTGCATAGAGAATTGAAAAACATCCATAAGCCTACTATATGCAATGAAAAGAGTCGATGCCATATAAAATCTAGAATTAACAACAATTTTGGCCAATGTTTCAGAGAGCCAACTTGAACTGCAGCAAAATTATTAAAGTAGCTTTATACTCTATATAAAAAATTCAGTGAAAGATGGATAATGAAGTAGAAAATAGACTCATCTTGGTTGAATATTTATTACTTTACGTACCTAACAAACTCTCTGGAGCCGAGACGACGTCATGACTTGAGGAGGATTTCTCACTGACACTAGATATGAGACTCTCTATGTTGTATGTGGAGCAGCGCTTAGTTGAGTTGGCTGTGAGATCCATGGTGGACATATGCCAAATCCTGATGCTTTAACAACAAACACCATACTTATTACATTAGATCATCATCGTTATCATCATCGTCATCGTCATCATTATCATCATCATCATCAACATCATCATCATCATCATCATCTTCTTCTTCTTTTTCTTTTTTTCTTCTTCTTCTTCTTCTTTTCTTCTTCCCAAGAGTCCCAGTTTAACCAGGGTCGGGGTACTAATAAACCATATCCAATCCTCTCTGTCCCACACCAATCACAATACGCCAATACTATTCCATTCATTTTAATTAATTTTTCTTATAAAGTTGATAAATTGTCAAATTTAATTAGAAATTAGGAGATTTTCATGTGCGCCGTGGATTATTTAGGATAGCAATACGTGCACAGTTCTCGACTTAGACTGAGGCAAGAGGTTCAAAGATGAAGCTGGCTGTGTCGGATTCAATACATGATGATACAGAATAAGTTGATACTCAGGTGATGGATAAAATTTAGAAATTTGTAAATACCTAGTCTTTACTAAATAATTAATTTGCCGTGAGTATTTTACATAAATTCTATAAGAAAATTTTGCTACTGAATTGATTTTATTTTAACAGCGGCGGAATCTTAATTCTGCTACCGGAAGAAGAGCTAGTATTAGTCCTGAATCCTACAATCAGTATCTAAACTAGTCTCTCCTTAAATAACCCAACCAATTTTTAATTCACGCTTATTTTATATTCCAACTGAATATCTACATAATATCTTACTACATCGTCAGCTATTATAAGATTAGCAAATTGAAGCAGTCAATCCTTCACTTACCGCAATTGCACTGAAGTGTGACTATTTCCTACAGCGCTAGCTAGCGATGAAGAGCAGAAATGACGCTGTTAAGTCTAATTGGCGCTCATTTAGTCCGCGCTGCGCCACCAGATGTCAATGTAGTTCCGGCTTCAGAGGAGAGCAATTATTGATTTCCCTGTCACTCATAATTCTTCACCGGCTTTCATTGGCTACGCGCTTCAGGTTATAGTCTTTCACTCCACCTTTCGACTTTTCCTTTGCCAAAACGAAACACCTTCAGAGATGTGTTTACCTTTGGATGAGGTCTCTGGAAATTCATCGTTCCAGTGCGACAATCCTGTGTTCAAGGTCAGGTAATAAATGAAATTAAAGGTCAGAAGTGGCCTGTTGCACATAGACACAAAGAGGTTGGAAATTTGGATTGTAGAGCCGATTGGGAAAGTATGCTATTACAAATTACGCTAGCACGATAGTATGTACTTGTCAGAAATAGTACGAGTAGGCTACTTCGATAATATGATAAAGGGGAGTAAGGGAATTGCTTTTGCTTTAAAAGCTCAAAGGCTAAAATCTAAATTCTCAAAGGTCAGCTATCCCTCGCAGTTGACGTAAAAGGTGTATACCAGATAAATATCGTACTATGAAATTATCGATTCATAATCCTCTACCTGAGAAACTCACAGTTTGGTTTTCGGAAAGGATGTGATGTTAGCGAAGCAATAGGATTTATGCGACATATATGTGAACTTTGCTTGGAAAATGGAAATGATGTCTTAATATGTTTTGCAGATTATGAATGGCTTTTGACGGAGTAGACCGGATAATGACGTTAAAAATCTCGAGGTGGATTAGATTTGAATGGAGAGATAGAACATTGATTTTATATTTGTACATGAATCAGAAAGCAATAGTCAAAATCCAACAAGAGTTCTCTGAGGAGGATGAAATAGGACGAAAAACAGGGATGTTGTATTTCACCACTATTGTTTAATTCCTTTGCCGAAGCTAGACATGGCATGTTGGATGATATAATTGCAAATAAATATAGATTATAGAAAAATTCAGATTAAGAAAAAGGAAGGCTGAGAATAGAATTGGATGAAAGAGTTATATGCCATGGATTTGCCTATAGAAATTGCACTAGAAGAAGAAATTATCGATAACTCCCTTTAAAATCTTACAATTTATAATTACAATTAAAAATTTAAATGATAAGATATTGGTTAACTGTGATCCGATTAATTTGATAAAATTTCCAAATGCAGGGTTAACTCGGAGTTTGTCAGCCATTTCCTGTATGATTTCTGAGTCTTTTCATTTACAATTGTAAACAAATGGTAATTGCATCTAGTTACACGTAATTACATATGCATAGACAGACAAAATAAACATTTATGCCAAATGCATTTATCAACTGTCTATCTTGGTGCAGACAGACAGTTTATAAATTCATTAAGAAGTAGGAAGAAGATTTGGACAGGACACATTCTTATGGGGAAAGTTTACTAAAAGAGATCATAGAAGGCAGAATTGAAGGAAATAGAGGCAGAGGCAGGCCGAGATTAGGAATGTTAGATGATTTAAAGATCTACTCATATCTAGGCATGAAGAGGAAAGCAGAAGACAGAGAAGAGTGCAGGCGTTATATACCATTGACCTGCCAGTAGGCAGTACACTAAGAGAGAGAGACAGTGAGAGACAGAGAGAGATAGAATATAGTAAAATCTTAAAAGATCATTTAAATGACAGCATTTAAATTATTATGAAATTTAAAAGATATTATAATAGCCAAAAGACAATGTAAGAGAACGAGAGTGACTGTGAGAGAATAAGGACGGAGATATACCGAATTTAAAATTGAAAACACACAAGTAGATAATTGTCGAGTAATTGTTCTGTAGTACGATCAAGTGGCATTATGTGTGAGCGGTTCAGTAAATGCGCAGTGCTGAGCGATAATTATATAATAGCTCTCCACAGGCCACCGAAAGACATTAAATGTTCTGCATGGGCTGCCAACTGTGGAGTTTTCGTGGGTCTCTCTAACACTAGGGCAACTTCTAGTCTTCTTATTCTTCTTCATATCGTGTCCTTACACAGCTGTAAGCCTTGCATTTGGATTGGTTTTCTGGATTTTAAATTTTGTTCCGCGTAATTTCGACTTACTTTTTACTCACCAGCTTGGATTTGTATCAATACTGCTCGAAGTTGTCAAGGATGACTCTAATTGCTATTATGCTAAGTTATGCTATTTTTTTCTAATTTTTGGCCGAATCATGAAAATTTATTGAATTCATTTAGATCCTGTGTTGTAATTGCTTCGCCATACAGGCAGCACTGCCTCCAGTGTTCAATGTCCTCCTCATCTGTACCACATTCGTACATTGCTGATCAATTATATGAGCCACAACTAGGAGGGCAACTAGCGAGATCGGATAGGGGTAGAGGAAACTGAATGTTGGGATGATGTTAATGGTTCGTAAGATGGGAAAGAGATATGGAGTAACGATTAGAGTGTCCACCACGGAAGCAGCTGGCCCTGGTTCAAACTCCAGATCAGTCAGCAGCTAAATGATGGAGCAGGTAAGGCCAAACGAAGGTTAATCATGTATAAGCAACTAGCTGCCATTTGACTCAATGAGTGTAAAGTGAATGATTAATAATATAAATGATTCGTTGCATAAGTAAAGGCAAAACGATTAAAGACTCGCGAATTTCGCTTGTGCCTCAGAGATAGTCGATGCTATGCATTTGAAATGTTTAAGCACTTACTGTTTATGTTCTACAGGTACCGCTATCTGCATTAATGCTTTACTTGATTAATTACCTCTTTCTATTTATTAGATCTAAATCGAACAATTTTATTGATTTTTAAAATTGAGCATATGTTGTATATTTAAATTTATAACTATTTAATAGGTCTACATGTATAGGTCTATCAAAAATGTTTTACTCGCCCATACGTGAAAAATTGAGAGCATAATTAATTCATCATAAGAAGAGAAAGCAGAGGATAGAAATATGTGGAGGAGTTATTTGTCATTGACCTGCCAATAGACAGTGCACTAAGAGAGAAAGAAAAAGAAAGAGAGAGAGAGAGAGAGAGAGAGAGAGAGAGAGAGAGAGTTACGTGAACTATATTTAATTTTAATTCTTTATTTCTCAAAGAATTAAATACAAACTTGTCTGTAGTTTACGAAAGCTTCTGTCAACAATCTCCTATATACCTAAGCAATGCCTCAGGATCTGACGCTCTTCCGTAAGGTCGTAACACACTTTGATCTGCTGCTGTTGAGATACTCTGCATTTCTCGGACTAAAATGAAGAAGGAGCATACAGCGGCCTACCTGCTAGTCTTATTCAATCAGATCTATCTCCTCTTGGTTTTTGGAAGAAGCTTAAGACAGTTTTATTCAATTGTGCATATAAAAAACTACAATGCATAGAGTGGCTCCCATATCAATACAATTATTATTATTATTATTACCATTATTATATTTTATTATTTATTTGGAAGTTGACAAACCAAAATAGTACAAGTATTTTAAAAATATCAAGGCAAAATAGTGCATGATTACTTTAAATGATTAGCCAAATAAATAAAATCTCAGAATAAGTGAAAGGTAGTTACAGATTAACTGCGTGATAGTAGTTTAGTTGTCGTTGAATAAATGTAAACCTAATTGAGTTTTGTCAGAACCTGTAAATATTGACACAAGCAAGGGCGAGCCATCTTTTTTATTTCAGCCATCTCTCGTCTGCTTGGTCGATCACTAGCGTCGACACCTAGCGAGTGACTAAAGCGATGAAACATTAGCGAAGGGTGAATAATTGATAGCCTGCTAATCGCATGAAATAATTTTCCATTTCTATCCGTCCACACCTAACCTTCTTGCCAGTCCGGGCATTTGTAACAATTACCGTTTATTAAGCCGGCGAAATCCCTCCGAAAGAGTTTTATCAACAATTCATATTACGTAGAATTACCTGATTAGTGTGTTGATTGCATCTCATACTAGTTGTCAAATAAGCTCGTAACTGATTAAGCAACTTACTGCATTATGTTATAGGCCTACTTATAATCCACCACTAAGTGATATCACTGTGTTACACTCAAGATCCACCACTAAATAGGTGATATCACTGTTTAATCTCAATATAAATTACACAAAGTTGCACAAATGTTGTAAATATTGCTAAAATGTAAATAACACGAATGTATTGTCGACAACGATTACACAATGAGAGATGACTGCTACTTCTTACATGACAACGTCGAGTGGACAACTTACATGACAACGTCGAGGGGACAACTTACATGATGCGGTGGACCAAAGTAATCAGAGTATAAGAGATCCATTGAAATCTGAGCATCTCACAATTCTAAACCAGTCCAATGATGAGGTAATAAGGACGAAGGTACTAGAAGTCCTTTAAAAAGGTTTTCAAGGAGAATTTTTGCAGTTTTCCGCCGTTGTAGTTTTTTGCTTTTATTTTTGGAAGTTTTTATTTCTAAAGTAAATATATCTCATAACAATGATAACAGTAGATGCTTCTTTAAGTCTCATTAAAACATGTAACTTTTACTGGAGCAATCTCAATCGATGGGTCGAAAACTTATATGTTCACTGCTTTTAAAAGGACCACGGAATAAGTGCCCTACCTAGGGCATTAAATTTGCTACCCATTTGCATAAATATATCCGTATATTATTTTAATTTATGCGATACGATTACGTGATGGTTGTCCATTACATATGCCTACATATCTTTGGTCCCATATGATAACGACAATTAAATAAGTGTATTTACTGTTATCAATGACAACATCGAGCACTGTATTAAAACAAAACCAAGTAGGTGGGCAAAAAGAAGTGTAAAAACTGTACACAGTCTATCGATAAAGGAAATTAACAATAACAACAGCAACAACACAATTAGAGTGCTACTGTAGTCTATGACAACATCGAGCACTGTGGAACCCAATCAAAACCACGATGAGCAGAGTTAGGGGTCCATAAGCGATACGAGCCAAAATGCGGGTAATTAGTCCTCCGGTAATGGTACGAGTACTCCCTCCCTGGAGGGTCCCAGGGGAAACCCTCCGGAGTTACCCCCGAGGGGTCCCCAGAGGGTAACCCGGGTACCCCGGTCACTCCTGACAACTCAGGCACCCCGCAACTTCAGTGCCCCAAGCATAAGGGATGCAATTGATAAATTGTCCCTATTTAACGAGCCGAAGCTCATACCACCAATCTTGGACGAGAACGTCTCCAGATCGACGGTCAGGCAGAGAAGGGAGTGATTATCTACCGCCTCAGGGCATAAGAGAGCCTTGCGGTCCCTTGTTACTGTCTCAGTGAACTGATACAAATGTGATTGGAACCCTGTTCGCTTGCCTTTTATACTGCCAGCCTTAGAGTTGACGCGATCACGTGACCGGTTACAACTGGTTATGAACCGGTAAAGTACTTACCGCTCAGTCCGAACCTATGGTGTCCTAGTTTTGAAATTGTAAAGCCAAGTAGTCAATCTCGTAATTGTTCTGCCATAAGGAAGATCCAAGTTACATAGTCCTTACTAATGATAATGGTTAATTGTATATACAGTATATGTCTTAGATTTTTTGAGAGAGCACTTCATTGATCAACAAATTGATCCCATGACAAGGGATCAGAACCATAATGTAGCTTATAACTTGAAAATATTGCTTTCGAGGTGGGTTCTCATTGTCATCCTCAGGGATTGCTTAGTCGACTCTTACGACACTTGTAGTTGTTTATGGTTTATCTACTATGCAGTGACTCGAACACAACACAGGAATCAGGCACTGAGACACAAAATGCATACTATCAACATTTATTATTATCATTATTATTATTATTATTATTATTATTATTATTACAAAAATAATAATAATTATTATTATTGTTATTGTTAATAATAATAACAATAATATTATTATTTTATTTTATTAGAATTTTTTTATCCCGGGTGTAAAGAACCCGAGGTTTGATAGAAACGATTCGAGCAATACATGCTGAATCGCCGCCCGGCTACTCGAGGTCATCTAGCAAAAGAATTGCTGAAGCAGACTGCATTAAATCTTTGCAAGGTATGGAAAGCTTTTACAAAAGAAAAGAAGTCTCTCGCTTATCGCCTTTGGCTCTTATTATTATTATTATTATTATTATTATCATTATTATTATTAATATTATTATTACTATTATTTTATTTTAATTGCCCTGGGCTGTATAAGGCCCTGGGCTAAAATATAAGATAAAAGAAAGACTTTATTTAATTAAAAGAAAGATGAAAAAATATTTAAAATAAGTTCCTCTGCGCTCTGGGAGGCCGCATTCGCCAATGTGCACGAACAAATTATTGCTATTATTATTATTATTACTATTATTATTATTATTATTATTATTATTATTATTATTATTATTATTGTTGTTGGTATTACTGTAATATGTGCTATTTAGTATAAAAATATAATTTAGAGACTAGATTAGCTTATTTATACTAGTTTTTAAAAATATTTTATTGTTTAATATGAGCGCAGAAACGTAGATCGTTATTATCGTCAATTCTCATTTAGGCTACGTATATGAAAAATATTTTTCAATTAATCTACTGAAGTAGCGCAACTTACATGTATGCATGATATTATTGTCTCTCGACAATTAATGTAAACCAACTTGTATACGATATTTTCTCTCTCTAATTTTTTGCTAAGCGGCAGGTCTAAGTTATGTGTTCTCACCCCTACACCGAATTCGTGCGCCATAAAAATCACTCCATAGATCAACGAGTAAACTCATTCACAAAGGGCAATGCCTTGTCCATACGTTATATAGCATAGCTAATGCAAATAGGGCTTCCGATGTTATTTTCAGTTGCCTTTCTCAGTTCTTTTTTCGTGCCTCATACGATATGTGCAATTAACAGTGGAGTGTCAGTGTTGTTCAGTGTCCCGGTCACAACACTGGAAAATGCAGTTTATATTAGGTATTAAACAACTGCATAAGTAAGGTCTAATTTTATTCAACGCTATACTCCAGAAAATGTTATTAGGTACTGAATTAATTCCTCAATTACTAAGCTGTGTGCTGCTCCTATTCTTTACCTCTAGTTTAACCCCATGGAGCTCAAATAGTGGCTACATGGAAGAACAAATACAAGATTAAGCATACATGAATCATAAGATGATCGTCTATGATTATATTATATCACCTTATGACCACCACCTTGGCTGACCCAAGATGGCCATGAACTAAAGCTAATCTAAAAAAATTAAAATCATAAAATAATTATTAAAAGGTATTGAACAGAGATACTTATAGGCCTATATCAAATTAGAACCAGTAGTTTCTGATTTATTGGATCTTCAATGAACTCTTAAGTCACGTATCAAAACTGCTGGGAACTACTGCATCTCAAAATCACTTAAACATTTGGAAAAGTAGACAACACGTGAATAAGTCAGGCATGGCCTATGAGATGGGGTCAGCTCTTGTGACGAGGTCTACTAGACCAGTAGACCATGTACGACTACACAGCTCTTGTGATGAGGTCTACTAGACCAGTAGACCATGTACTACTACAGAGCGAGATTCACACAAACGCGTAATACAATTACAACGTATACCCTCAGGCTCATGTGTTAATTGAAATCTACTATTAATTGCAGCAACAGCCTGAGTAAAGCATAATATACTCTATGGCTGATCCAGTATCCTGATCTGTTAGGCATTATGCTGTGGTTCACTAGGGCACCGGTTAAGATCCAGTGACCTTCGCGTCATTGTCATATATTTTACAGACATATAACTAAAATTAAACTCAGTTTCTGAGTTGTTTCTACTTTAATTTTAAAGTAAATTTTATCATATTGACATCTGACAAGTAAAACTATGTTTACCATTGTAAATATTATATATCCGTTGCTTTTCTAGTCAATTAATATCAAACTTTGTGGTGCTTTTTAATGCTACTTTCAAGTTGTCCCTTTGCTCTTCGAAAATTCAGATAAATCAGTCATAAGCTGTACTTATTTTTATAGCTGACTATTAATGCGAGAATCTGCATTTCATTCATTGCATTGCAGCAACAGCGTATTGACTGCCATATGGTTAACCTTTTCAGAATGATTTAAGATGTAGAGAACTGATTTAAGTTGAACTCCTTTTTATTACGGCATTGATAATTTCCATTTTTAAAGAAATTTTCGAAACTTGAAGTTCAATACTAATATTAGTGAACACTCTGAATCAACTTGTTGATCAATGGATGGCGAGAGCGAGAGAGAGAGAGAGAGAGAGAGAGGAGAGAGGCAAACTTTTAATGAAAAAGTACCTTGTAACCTGTCATTTGGAGAACACTAGATAGAGTGCCTAATTGACTTTATTCATCCATGTCACAACTAGGACACTGTAAGTTCAGATAGAGCGGTTATTACTTAACCGGTTCATAACCAGATGCAATCAGTCACGTGATCGCGGCGCCTCTAAGCAAGCAGTATAAAAGGCGAGCGCTCAGAGTTCCGATCACAATTGTCATCAGTTCGCTGAGACGATAACAAAGGACCGCAAGGCTCTCTTACGCCTTGAGGAGGTAGACAAAGGACTGACCACGGTCAGTCCCGTCTCTGTCTGACCGTCGATCTCGAGCCGTTCTCGTCCGAGATTGGTGGTACGAGCTTCGGCTCGTTAAATAGAGAAAATTCATCAGGGGCTTCCCTGGTGCCTGGTGCACTGGGGATGCCCTGAGCACTAGGGGCACCTTAGTGCCCCCAGTGAGTGGAGTATCCCTCTGGGTGGGTTGGGTACCCCTGGGTGGGTTGGGTACAACACTGGGTGGGTGGTGTACCCCACTAGGTTGGTGGTGTACCCCCCCTATGGGTTAGGTAACCCTGGGTGGGTTGGGTACCCTTAGAGGGAGAGGGGTACTTCCTAAGGGGGGGTACCCTTACGGGGGGAGGGGGTACCTCCTATGGGGGGGAGGGTACCTCCTATGGGGGGGAGGGTACCTCCTATGGGGGGGGGGGTACCTCCTATGGGGGGGAGGGTACCTCCTATGGGGGGGAGGGGTACCTCCTATGAGGGAAGGGTACCCCCGTACCCCTATGAGGGGGGAGGGTACCCCTATGAGGGGGGAGGGTATGACCCCCTATGAGGGGGGAGGGTACCCCCTATGAGGGGGAGGTGGGGAGGGCCTATGAGGGGGGAGGGTACCCCCTATGAGGGGGGAGGGTGCCCCCTATGAGGGGGGAGGGTACCCCCTATGAGGGGGGAGGGTACCCCCTATGAGGGGGGAGGGTACCCCCTATGAGGGGGGAGGGTACCCCCTATGAGGGGGGAGGGTACCCCCTATGAGGGGGGAGGGTACCCCCTATGAGGGGGGCGGGTACCCCCTATGAGGGGGGAGGGTACCCCCTATGAGGGGGGAGGGTACCCCCTATGAGGGGGGAGGGTACCCCCTATGAGGGGGGAGGGTACCCCCTATGAGGGGGGAGGGTACCCCCTATGAGGGGGGAGGGTACCCCCTATGAGGGGGGAGGGTACCCCCTATGAGGGGGGAGGGTACCCCCTATGGGGGAGGGTGCCCCTATGGAGGGAGGGGTTACCCGCTAGGAGGAGGAGGGGTACCCCCCCATCTCTATAATCATATGGCTGGTGTTTCTGAAATCCATAATCATATGACTTGGTTTACAGGAAACCCATAATCATATGACTTGGGTTCCCAGGAGTAGGGTTCCTGGAAACCCATAATGATAAAACTGGAGCTTCTGAAATCTATAACCATATGACTAAGGTTCCGGAAAATCCTAATATGGAGTTTGTTCCTGGCCAATTTTATGAAATTAATTATAGGTGTTTGCGTTTCTTCTGAAGAGAGGAAAGTCAATCAGCTGTAACGTATTGCATCCTGGGTCAATCAATAGCATATTACACTTACCTCTGATGACTTCACCTCATATCTTTTGACGTCTCTCCCCGTTTGCTACATAATTATGAAGACTGGTCAATTTCCCATAGTAGAGTCCATAATAACTCTACTTGGAGATTTTTCTACGTTGGACAAAGTTCCAAATATGCTAAATTAAAACTCTAAGCTAAGCGTTAAATTACTCCATAGATGCACAGTAAAACTTCCCATGAGGAACTCAAAATGCTTCACCCTGAGGAGGGAGCAATGTCTGCGAAATTACGTCTAAGATTTCGAGCGTATAATAGAAACTAAACAAACGTTAGGCTCATGTTTTATGACTATTACATATAAAAATCGTTCGCTGCACACACAAAAATCAAATGCGTAAAAATCTTTAGAGAACAGTAAAAACAGGTGAAAAAGTAAACGCAAAGCTTGTTTGAATTTATTGTACATTTTGGTCAGTTCGTTTGCTCGCCGGTAATTATCGCAAATACCGCAATGAGAATTATAATTACATTTAAGTGCAGACAATGCCCAGTGTGAACCCCGTGATAGGCGATCAATATTCATCATTATCGGGTTTTTGCGCCGGATATTTAAGCTGACTAAACAATTGAAGCACAACCTTACGAATTATATAGATAGCGACATTTGTAAAATGCTGCAGTTTCTGGTAATAATAATGATAAAGCTTTGATTGCGCATAGCTCTAAGCTAAGTTATTAAGTCTGCTAATTCTTTAGCAGATTTAGCTAATTCTTTAGTAGTATTCAATGATTTCTATATTAAAAACGTTAGTTTTGTTATTTATATATTCATTTCTTTATCCGTAAAAAGCAGACAGGATCAAGAAGCATCACATATTTATACATCACATATATATACGCACACATACACACAAAACATAGGATCATAAAACAATCACAAATGAAATACTAGAAACTTAATTAGAATTCCTGCTAATACCAGCACTAGCATTAAAAGCTTCGTAAATTAAATACACGCTTCTACCATGAAACACTCTCTTGTCTGGAACCATCGAACAATTTATAGGCAATCTAAAATAATGACACATTTTGTCTAAATCCCTCAACACATATCTAATTACAAAATGCTTTAAAATTATATTTATACTGAATCTATTTAGTCTGCTTCTAAAGAAATTAAACATAAGTTTAACTCTAATGTGCTTAAAATCCAACTTACCCAACCCTATCATAATTGGCTTAACAGATTCCCATTTATGATAGTTAAATAGCTTTCTATAAACACTGTTCCAGGCAACATTTAAATCATGAATTTGATCGTTTCTAAGTGAAATACTAACAGTCGCATAGGTTAAAATGGGCAAGCAGTAGGACTCTAAAAGATGCAATCTTGTCAGCTCAGTTAAATAAGCTGATTTACTCAATATATTATTGCAACTAGAGTAAAATTTTCTAGTAATCAAATTGGTGTCAACCATTAGATTTTGACTTGCTATAAAAGTAATACCTAAGTATTTAAAACGTTTTGAAGTATTTACGTTTTGATTTATGTATTTTATCATTACATTCGCGTATTTATGTAAGTTCAACAATTATTGGCGAATGCTTCACATCTCTGAAAAAACTGTAGATAGTTTAAACATTAAGGACTCCTTGCAGTAATAAATTTAGGCATCAATATGATAGTAACGAAGCAAAACTTATAATTTAGGACCTACATCTATTCGTCGTAATATCGTAAAAGTTGAATAGGCAGCTAATAAAGATTATTGATAGCTCTCTAGTTTTGGGTAGTCAAAGACGTTGACATTCTCGTACGCTGTGTATACTCAAATCTCTAACGTTTAGTAGCAGTTGATT
Organism: Enchytraeus crypticus; assembly: GCA_905160935.1. Taxonomy (NCBI): domain Eukaryota; kingdom Metazoa; phylum Annelida; class Clitellata; order Enchytraeida; family Enchytraeidae; genus Enchytraeus; species Enchytraeus crypticus. The sequence goes on along the minus strand of CAJHZI010000641.1, from coordinate 2,618,897 downwards.
CAAACCATAGTCCTTAGGTCCAGAGCCATCCATTAGCCATACGCATCTCCGACATAGTTCTTCATTTCTCTCTCTGCAAATTTCCGAAGTAACAATTGACCTATCTGCTCTGTTACTCCCAATGCTTTCCCTATATCCTGATTCAAGATCTATCGTGCCATAAACGACGTCACTTATGACGTCATCGTAATGAGGAGGAAGTTCGTCGATGACGTCAGTCTGCTGTGACGTGGCAGGTTGAATTCTCACTACCTCCTCATAGGAAGGAGGCGGCAGACTCCACACTCCATCGTACTGGGAGCTGTCAAAACCGTAGTCTGACTGAACGCTCACAGGATTTATCGATGGTCTAGACGACCTATGAGAGCGACGAGGTAAAACCGATGTGGCATAGTTTGATGGTAAACGTTGGCTCTCCATAACACTACCAATCCTGTTTGATGGACACGAATGACCAGGACTTCTATAGTCACGTGGAGATAACTGATCATAGCTGACGTCATCACTACTTTCTGTGACGTCACTAAGATGGTCAGAGCCAATCAACCAATCACAGAACGAGCTGAGCTTTGTTTTGATGCAGACACGAGATTTGGTCAGACAATCAGGCAGATTTTTCAATGATGATAATTTACAGCAGCAGGGAAAGCAATAAAAGCACTCTTCAAGAGTATCTCTGCAGAAATCATCCGGATAAGTTATGAAAACTGGGCCAGATAGGGAGGTGACAATGGAATGATGAAAATTCTCTGATGGCTGAATATCTACAAATGTATGCATCCTTGTTTTGATTGTTCAACAAAATGGACCTCTAATTTAGATAATAGTTTATTTCAAAATATCGTAAATAATCGATAGTCTCTTTACAGTACATGTTGAGGTCACCTACAACAAAAAACAACGCAATAACATGACACACATTCAATTAATAGAAATTAAGATTAAATAAAAAATTTTATATTTCTTAATATGAAACTCCGTGCATTAATAGGTATTAGTGCAAGAGAAGTTTAAGATAGACATGGATGAAACAGATATGGTAAAAGTTAACTCTATATTAACTCTTTTATTATATATATCTTTCTCTTTCTCTCTCTCTCTCTCTCTCTCTCTCTCAGTTCATCCGTAATTTTATTGATTGTTCATAATTAATTATTTAACAATTAGTTACAACGCTAAGCTGAGCCATTCTATAATAGTTAGGAAAAATAGTTAAAAGTAGCTTAACAACTTTTAAGTAGTTAAAATTAAGTGTATTAAGTTTTCATTGGTAATAAAGTTCTATGAGGAATAAATTTAGGTAAATCTAGACTCACCCCAAATCCTTCAAGTACTAATTTCCTATCAGAGCCATGGCAAAGTAAGTCTAAATACACTGTATATTTTGATGGTTTATCGTTCTAATCGTTCAATTACTGAAAACAGTGAAAAATAAGTTTACTAAATAAAAAGTAGTTAAGGGTAGTTTAACTACTTTAAAGCTTCAATGGTTAAGTAGAATCAAGTCATGTGATCATACTAAAGCTGGTTCCAGCCTAAGCTCTTCCTTGTGGAAACTTCATTCATCCTCATATCCTCGATGTTCTCTCCTTTTCTTCCTATTGTTCTCTTATAATGCTAATTCTTAGCAGACGTCAAGTCTTATTCGAGACAGTCTTCCAATCTTCTTTTAAATCTTCCCACTGTACTTTTGTCATCTGCGTTGCTGTTATATATCATTCAAGGATTTCTGCATTAGTCCATCCGCAACACTTGGCCAGCCCATTTCATCCTTCTTTCTCTGATGATTTCACTGATCATTTATTGTCTTGTCCTTCTGATTCTTACTATTTCTCTTAGAAAATTTATTTTCGGTAGCACTCATTTGTATTCCTTTACCTTTGATAATTAGAATTCCAACAATTTTTGAGCCGTACATTAGTATTTGAATCACACAGGAGTTAATAATTCTTATAGTTTAATCTCAAGTTTGCTGTCATTTCTTCTCAAGATTTTCCCAAGTTTCACATCATGCACCTTTTCACATAGCGCATCTTTTCTTCAAACTAAATCATATACCTGTGCAAAATAAGTAAAGCAAGTTAGGGTTTTCCTTTGTATTCCAGCATCTTTCAATGATCCTTCTAATCAAAAATATATAGTCTGAACACGATTGCTCTTCTCTGAAAACACATTGATTATCGCTTTAAAATTCACTAATTCACTCACCCTTTCTGCAATAGAAGTCAGGTATATTAACCCAGTAAATGCATTGATAGTAAGATAAAGAGCGAGAGAGAGAGAGAAAGAAAGAGAAAGAGAAAGAGGAGAGTGAATTATGGAGTAACATAATCAAAAGAGATAGTATGTAGAGTTGTTAACTCTGTTTTAGTTATTAACTGTACCAACGACATGAGAATGTCTGAGGAGAGACACGCAAAGACTGCAGTTAACTGGAAGCCAACTCAAGGAAAAAGGAAACGAGGAAGACCTAGAAGTACTTGGCTAAATACGATCAACAAGGATTTGAGAGCATTAAACAATTCATGGGAAGACGCTATGAAGATTGCTGATGATAGAAACGAATGGAGGAATGTTGCCACCCTATGTTCTGTACAGAACGCAAGGAACGGATGATGATGATGATGATGATAACATAAAAGACAATTACATGTATAATATAGCTGTGTATGGTCCGATCCTAACACACCATGATAGTGTTTAAGCTTTCTAAAACTGAATTATCCTCTCTTTAGTTTCCTTGACTGTAAAGTCCTGGACAGAGATTCCTAATAGAATACTACCTTCAAGCTCATCAAAGAGAACTTCGTCGACTAACAAATATGTGCAATCACTTTGACAATACCTTGATCAAATTTCAAGGTTCCATTTGATATACCTTTAGTGGAGTATTTTTATCATGAAAGATAATTAAATTTAGTAGATATAATTAGTATTTGCCTTGATATTTGTTATGCACAATCAACATCGTTTTACAAATCAGTAAAAAAAGTTCTCCATGCCTATACGCAAGCACATAAAAAATAGCGTCGTATTTCTTAGTTCATCTACTTAGTTATAGATCTAAAGATATGGTAATAAAATAAGCCATGACATTTATTAAATGCTCTGCGAATGTAATTATTATTAGACAAGCATGACGAGATGTTAGATAGATAAATGCTTGAAAGTAGCAGCGTGAAATCTATACTAAAGGTGGGGAAGGCTCCACAAGAATACGAATACATCATCATCGTCGTCGTCGTCGTCGTCGTCGTCGTCGTCGTCGTCGTCATCATCATCATCATCATCATCATCATCATCACCAGCTTTTTACACGATCGAATATTGACAGATAACGAAAATATGAACTAAACGATTGATTTGTAGAATTAGACAGAGTCTGCACGCTTTAGTTTACTCTTTATGATCACTTCTACACTTGGTTGATTCAAAACTGCTAAATATCAAAATACTAGTATTGAATTGACAGTCTATAATTTAATTCTCTTATCATATCGTATGCCTAATATTACATGATAATGATTATATGACATCTTGAGTTTTAAATTCTGAATAAGTTTCTGTCAAACTAATAAATCTCTTATAGTAGCACAATGTAAAAGTAACACAAGTAACTCAATGTAAACTTGACTAATTTACATTTTTAGCTGAAGGAAATCTATCTAATCAAATTCACACATCTAAAAACGGTTCTGAAACAAATCCAAATTTACTGTTCTGTTTAGTGTTGTTACAAAGTTAAACAAAGCGCTCTTCACAAACAAGTAGAACCCAAATCTCATAGGCGCACAAACAAAGTTAGTTATGGCTGCGTTTCTTAATAAGTTAGCCTACATCAGGCATAGATTGCAAATAGACAAGTAAAAGTTTCATAAGCAATACCTTTGTCCGAAATCGATCAACCTATAATCAATTTCTATGCGCAGAATTAAAAAAATATTAAGTTACCTTTAAAATCTCGGCGAATATGCCCAGTAAATTAAAATTAATCTGTTTCAATAACTCAAATTGGAACTACTTTAAGCCATTGCTTTTTGGTACTGCACTACGGTGTCATTAAATCTAAATCCAAACCTAGAGAACAGTTCACTCAACGCTTAAAAGTGTCAAGCAGGCTGAATTAATCTACTAGAGAGGCCTGATTCGTGGGAGGTCAAACGTCATTTGGGTCGAGCAAAGTTCAACTGTAAACAACCAACAACTGGACCACTGTTTACAGGCGACGACTCAAGTCCACATAAACTCTAGGTTGTTGACGACACAGCCTAGATCGCTTTGGACATCACTTAAATATTTTATGTGGTTTCCCTTTGCTATTATTTTGTCTATAAAATCTTTTTAATTTCCTATAAGAATTTATATTGTTTGTTGTGAACAACAAGTGGATCACACTGATAGGCGGCTAGAAGCCTTTTTCGTAACTAATTAAAATGTTGCGACCACAAAATAAGAATTTTTTAACTCTTACTGAGCGTGCAAATAGACTTTGGGACTGAATATGTAACTAGGACCTGCCAGTTTGCACAACATTAGAAAGACTGTTTGTGTGTGTGTGAGACAGAGAGAGAGAAAAAAGAGAGAGAGAGAGAGAGAGCGAGAATGAGCGAGAGATAAACAACAGCTGACCTATTTGACAAAATACAGACACATTGTGAGGAATTTTCAACTCTTTATGCTACAGAGTTAAAATAAATGGGTTTATTCACATCGATGGCCTAACAAATTATTCTAAGCGTTTTTGCCTTTTTAGATTAATATGCATGTGTTGCAAGAAGCGACTGAGCCAGACCTAAGGAAGTTACAGACAAACCATTTCAGAAGCCATATTATTTCAAAGTGTAGGCTACATTAAGGTGTGGGCAGGGCATAATCTCTTTGTGAAATGATTACCTCATTAATCGATGGAGTTCTCTTTATAGAGCGTAAAACAGAATAATAGTATAGGAATATATGCCTGGGACAGAACGTGACAGAACGCTAGAGGTACCGATTGCGAGAGAGCAATAAAGAGATTATGAATTGACTGAAGAATGTTTAAATTCTGCAAAATAGTCTGAAGGCTGTTTGAGTATATACATGTATATATGTATATTGAATTGATTGTCATCTGACTGCAAGAAATCGGAGTTTTTAAATAAATAGTGAATAATTAATTGTCAGTTCCAAAATGTTTAGAAAAAACGGACTGTACACGATGTTGGCATTGCAGGTCGCAACCGTTTTAGAAATTAAATTAGAATATAAATCTAAAAAAGCTACTGTTAACGTCAGATTCCTAACTTGAAAGCGATGTCAGTAACGGGCGAGCCTAGGATTTGAACCCCGCACATACTAATCCGCGGACGAATATCTTACCAACATCACCACTGGCTTCAGCCAATTAGTACTTTTGAAATTAGAGTTGGAACAAATTAATTTAGAGTAAATTTAGTTATGTAAGGTGCTTCCAACTCATTAAACACTGAGTATAATGAGTTAGAACTTGCTAACTTATTATAATGAAAGTTGAGTATAGAGATGATGTTCCTTACAGTGTAGTTGATAGTCTCATGCATTACAATATTTCATGCAAGTAAATCTGAGTAGTGTCCTGTTCAATGCAGAGGTGACAAATGATAAACTGCATGCCACTAGAAGATGAGGATGTGCATGCCACTAGAAGATGAGAAGAGGCATGCCACTAGAAGATAAGGAGGTGCATGCCACTAGAAGATGAAGAGAGGCATGCCACTAGAAGATGAATATGAGGAGGTGCATGCCACTAGAAGATGAGAAGAGGCATGACACTAGAAGATGAGGAGGTGCATGCCACTAGAAGATGAAGAGAGGCATGCCACTAGAAGATGAAGAGAGACATGCCACTAGAAGATGAGGAGAGATATGCCACTAGAAGATGAAGAGAGGCACGCCACTAGAAGATACAGAGAGGCATGCCACTATAAACTACATGAAGTTCTGTCTTGTCTTCAACATATTATCAGCTGTTTGTATGCGATTTTGAGCAGATCAACGCATTGTTCGTTGAATTACTCCCTAGTTAAAATTAAGTAGGCTATAACAGCTGACTGTGAATAGATATACAATTGTAAACTGCCATATGATGCAAGTCCAAAGTGCGAGAGAGAGAGGGAGTGATGGAAAGAGGAAGATCGAGGGAGGTAGAGAGATAGAGAGAGAGAGAGATAGCGAGAGAGAGCGAGAGAGATACATAGAGTCTACAACAATATTAGTGTTGGTGTAATATAGAGCGGCTCAGGATATGGTAGCGCGTAGATAAAACTATCCACAAGGCCTATGACCTATATAGCAAAGTTTAACGTTAGTTTCCTGCGTGATAGCACGTCCGCGATGGTATGATCTCTGAATCTGAACCAAACGAATTTCTTGAGATTGTGAAAAACTTATAAGATATAACACATTGCATTACCTAAAATATATTGCAAAATTAATCTTCAATCCGTTTAATTGATATAATTCCCAGTTGTCTAATTAATTAATTAATTACATTCATTAAGCAAACAATTGTCTACACAACGACGCGATATACAGCTCTGATTAATTACAGTTTAAATTATATTTATGATACAATCTTTATAATTTACATAAAGCGGAGCTAAGTGAGATTTATCGTTTGGTCGTCATGGTACTATATTGTGTACAGAAGTTATGTAAGGACGCTTGCAGCTCATTGATAGCCGGTCGTCTGTTTGGATGTGCCAGCCAACAGTCCGAGAGCAAACGATATCTGCAATAAACAACAATAAATGTCAATTATCTAACTAGTAAATCTATCCAAATTAGGACTTAAATCTGAGTAGATTTGCGTCCTAATTTCCGTAACTGAGGATATCCAGGCTATTAACGGGAAACATTACTGGAAGAAACTATAATGCTGGAAGAAATACTACTAGTTAAGTTTTGTTAAGGACACAATCTTGATTAGATTTATTTATGCCTCTTTGCAGTAACAATATTTAATTTATCAAATATAACGAAGATTAACTAACAAATTATCAAAATCGAAATTAAAAGCAATTTAAGCTCTAATCATTAAAGTACAAATGATGAAAAGTCAATGCCCATTATTGAACACACAATTCCAAAAACAGGTAAAATATCTCAGGTCTACTTCTGTAGTTGAAGATCAAAGACTTCCAAACATTTCTACGAATTGCAACAACTGCAAAGCCACGACGGAAAAATAAATCGTAGAGTGTAGTAAGGAATTAAAAGAGATCAAAGTACTTTTGAAATCTTACATGTAGTTAGAGTTATAAGCTTAGACCAGATTTGGATTTATGATGTGAAATTATATAATTTAGATTATCATAAAATGTATACAAATAGGAAAAGTATTAACTAAGTGATAGGAAATATCGTTTGGAGCTCCTTTTCTGAAATTAAGTACACAGACCCGGGAACTAAATTTTTAAGGCACTGCACGATTGACATCGTTGTCATTCCATATGTGTAAACCGGGTATTTCTTAATATCAGGGTTGTATTTGCAGGGGGTTAGGGGTTCGATCCCCTGGTAAAATGTGTGAAGCCCCCGCTAAAATTATAACCCCCCAGTTTAACCTCTCTCTATGATAAACCCCTGACGACCCCCCTGGCAAGCCTTCGATTCTCCTAACGACCTCTTTTGAAAAAATTTTGCAAATACGATCTTATTTATTATTAATTTTATTATAATTAAACCAGTTATATACTAATCTACTGTCAACAGTGGCACTCAATATCTACAATACTATTGCACAAGTTATTACAAAAGCTAATGTAGTTCAAATCATCCCATCCATTACTATATTTTCATAGGCTCTCTATTAAGCAGCACCAATGTAAATTATTAATTATTAAAAAGATTCATTATTAGTCATAATAGTAAATTTAAAGTCATTATTTGAGTCGTTACAAGTCATCACTAGTCATTAATATTTATGGTTAGTCAAAATACATTATTCCAAGCCACCTTAAGGCATTGATAATAATTGTAAGAAAAAAGCAGTAACACTATCACTAATTCGCTAACGCCACAATATGGCATTACTTGTAAATAAATGTTACAATAAGGCATCACTAGTAATTACAACATTACAAGAGGGCATTACAAGTGATTACATCATTACAATAAAGCATTACCAGTACTGATAAGTCAGCATAGATGACTACTCACAGGTCGGAGGGACAGCCTAGAGGTTGAGTGAGACGATAGCCACGCCTCAGATGCACGCAGAGATCAACGCTGTCCACGCTTGCAAAAGGCTGCACTGCATGAGTCAGCAGTTCCCACACCGTTACTCCAAATGACCACTGCAATGTTGATATCAGCAAAATCAGTAATTAGCAACTTTAAAAGCTAATGTTAAGTCATTGTCCTCACTCGAAAGTGATGTCAGTGACGGGCGAGCCCAGGATTTGAACCCCGCACATCTGATCCGCAGTTGAATATCTTACCGACATCATCATGGCGATGATGGAATTATACAGCTTAGAAGAATACATCTTTAGTGAGTCATAGCTGTTATTCATATGTTATTCTAATAAAACTTTTTGTAAATTTAACTTTGGGGCTTTTATTTTTGACACCAATTCAATAGAAAATATAAAGATACATTTTAAAGAACGTTAGCAAAAATATTGCAAATTTTAGCTGAATTGGTTATGAAAAGTTTCATTTCATTTGTCCACTTTTTCACTTCTGAAATTGAATCTTTACTGCTAAAAAACACATTTATTTTATACTACGAATTCCATATGCGTTATGAATGTTCAACAGAAGAAAAGCATAAGAACGGATATAAAGGTATTGTTGAGGCATTTACATAATCCGAAACAATAAATCGTAGGAACAAAATTGTGCAAACAGAGAATTAGGTGAGTATAACATGTACAAGACTAATCATTCATCAAATTATGCGTACACAATAAGTCCCTTGAAACAGTTGAGAGTTTAGTGAAAATTTATAAATTACAGTGAATGATATGTGAAATTGCTATTAAGAGTCTTCAATACCATTATCAAATAATAATCGAATCAACATTAGATGATTTATAAAAATGTTAAAACATAAAAATGGCTCCTTTAGATAAAATAAAACAAGCACAATAAGAGGCTAAAATATTACGTTAAAGCGTCTAACAGTTTCTAAGAAATTTGAGAAAATCAGTTTCATTAAGTACAAATGAGTTTCATTCATGCAGCCAATCAAAAACCCGAAGTTTTAAACTTCTCAACCATCTGTTCAAAGTTCATACAGAAAAGAAAACTCTGTATTTGTTGAATTTTCGTAACTATTTTCTTGGCCTATCTTACATTCTATCCAATGTGTGATAGGTTAGGAAATGTCCTTTCCATTATGTTCCTCGATAGGCTTACTCAATTTTAGGATGATTCCGACTTCTGATATTCTCTAGTGTTCATTTAAATAGTCAAACCATGAAACGAGCATATACTTATTAACTCTTGTGTTCCACTATATTTCTAATTCTATACCTAACTCTATATCTAACTCTATACATAACTCTATTTCTAACTCTATACCTTACTCTATACCTAACTCTGTACCTAACTCTATATCTAACTCTATACATAACTCTATACCTAACTCTGTACCTAACTCTATATCTAACTCTATACCTTACTCCATACCTAACTCTATACCTAACTCTATATCTAACTCTGTACCTAACTCTATATCAAACTTAATATATCTAACTCTATTACTAACTCTATTTCTTACTCTATATCTAACTCTATTTGTAACTCTATTTCTAACTCTATTTCTAACTCTATTTCTAACGCTATTACTAACTCTATATCTAACTCTGTACCTAACTCTATATCTAACTCTGTATCTAACTCTACTTCTAACTCTATCACTAGCTATATTTTTAACTTTATATCTAACTCTATATTAAACTCTATTTCTAACTCTATTTCTACTTTACTTTTATCTCAATCTACTCTATATTTTATATAGAGTACTTTATATCTCAATCTAAAACTCACTCTATTTCTAACTCTATATCTAACTCAATATCTAATTAATGAACTTACGACGTCGGACGCTTTCGTGCAGGCCGCCTCTTCTAGCGACTCTATGGACATCCATTTCACCGGAAGTAGGGATCCTCCTTCATACATGACGTCATAGTCACGTGGAAACACGTCAGCAGAGAGGGCGGAGTCAGCTAGCCGAATACTGAGACAACTGTCAACTCTGTTCAAGAACATGGGCAATTTTCAGTATAGCAATTTAATTATCAATAAAAATTGTAGACACTGTGTATATATTCTATGACAACATACGAAATTTTTAGTATTTGGTTATGCAATTTCAAATGACAATAGTGAAAAACATTTTTCATAAAACTTTAGCAACATGATTAAATGCAATTATTGATTAAGTAGCGGGTCAATTACTATTCCTCGTTAATATTTTATTTGTTAGTTTATATGTTTATTTATGTCAACTTTTAACTTTATTTTCGAAAATCATTCTATGTATAAGGTCGAGATAAAATTTCTCTATCAAATAACTCTGCTACTTGAGAAGTATATCACTCATTTAATACTATTTCTGATTCATGGTACAGGGTAGTTCTGCTATTTGCGATGATTGATTGATAAGCAAATTTTATTACTGATTGATATAGCTAGCTCAATGATTTATTGATTTAGTCATTGGATACGTCTCTAATCACTAAGTCTCCAAAACAATTATGCATTGATTAACTGATTGATACAAATGCTTTAATCTACCCATGAACTTACAAGCAATTTCTCGAAGCGATGTCTTTATGAACGATATTCAGTCGATGAAGATATTGTATTGCACCGGCTAGCTGTATCGCCAGACACATCATCTGCTCCATTATCAATGGCTACAACAATTACAAATAATATATTAATTATTTAATTAATTTACATATATTAAAATTAAATATTAATTTAATATTAAACAATATTAAACTTTTCTCTCTAAAAAGTACTTAAGTAAAGTAAGTTTTCTTTACGTATATTGATATATATATATATATTTTTTTTAATTTAAATTATATGGTATATTAATATTGCTGACGTCTCTGCATAGTTTTCCCAACCCCATTTAATCCATGACTCAGGCTTATTCGGCTCCAGTAGCCAACCACCTAACCTAACTCAACGATTTAGCTTCCCTTAATCTAAGATAACTACCTTTCCATCAGGGGACAAAGAACTCAGGGCTCAGGGATGTCTTAAACTCGTTATTAACTGTCATTTATAAATCAAACAGAAATAGAATAAATAGAATAAATAGAATAAATAGAATAAATAGAATAAATAAGAGAAATATACGAAGCAAATCCCTGTAAACAATCAACTTATATTTCAGTCAATGTGCAAATAGTA
>CAJHZI010000641.1:2485000-2602500 GCA_905160935.1 Enchytraeus crypticus | reverse complement strand
ACACAAACACATTAAACACATTCATACAAAGAAACATAAAGACATTAAACACATTGAGAGAGAGAGAGAGAGAAAGAGAGAGAGAGAGAAATATGGATAAGAAATAATAAACTATATCTTTTATATAAATATTTAAAACTATTCCTACACATACCGACTGTTGTGACTGAGCTCTGAGATAGCTGCCCCGTCTCTTCAACCTGCTGACGTCTTTGAATCTGAACTGGCTTAGACTGCTGCATTCCTGTTCAAACCAGAACTATTTAAAGTTTGACTGGTTCTCTATTGTGAAACTGGTTAAGAATAGCTATATCAAAAGATTAATAAAAAGTAGCACTAAAAGAATTTTTCATGCATACCCTCTTCAAAAGGTAAAAAGCAATCAGAATTTCAAACGAAAAACAGAATAGAGAATCATCTATTGTACAACTAAAATATTATTTAAGCTTATAAAATAAAAAATTGGCCTATAAAATATTGAAAATTAAAAGGTCTACAGGTAAATAACTGCTGAATATGCATTCTAGAATTTATTGCAATGCGAACAAGAAGTTTTGAATTTGATTTGTAAACTATATGTAGGCTAATCTTATTCCTAAAATACTTTTCTTCTGCGAGTTCTATATGGCGTCACTCTACGGACATTAAACTACTCTCTCCAACCGTCTTCCTCCACTTATCTCGAGCCATCACAGAGTCATACACATCACCAAGTGTTGTTATGAATTGAGTGCCAGTTCAAAGGTATTCAGTTTTGAAGGGATTAACAGCAAGAACTTGCAGATTATATAATTAAAGATAGATAGGTTGTTGTATGTTTAAACTCAAGATTCAGATGTACAATTAAGACTACTCTTCAAGACGACTAGGCACACTCGAGCTAAGGTCACAACGATTGGGTTAACAGGAAGTTACTTGCAATACTACCTACATAAGGGTTAAGAATTTTATACGCTAGTATCCTAGACTCAGTTGAAGCTACATGAAAAGCTCAAATTCGTTTTTTATTACTTTTATATGCGACAAATTAAGGTGTTTAATGACGTACCTCTGAGGCAAGGTTTACGACGTCTTAGATCGATGATGATGATGTTGGATGACACAGAACTGACTGTGATCTGAATCCTCACATCCACATCGGTGCTCAGTAGACCAGTGCACAGTAGAGATACGCTGAAACCTTCAAGTATCGACCAATAATCAATATATCGAAACTTTTAAACATATCTAAGCTTATTGTTGGTGCATACAGGCTTGCTAATCAAACTTCAGATGTTCAATATTTTTTAATATCAATGATTTGGAGAGTTGATGCCAACTTCCCAATGGATGATTCCTTTTCATTTCATTAGATTTATGGAGGCTATTACATAACATCTAAATATGTAGTAAACTCTACAAAATTAAACGATATACGCCCAATAATTTGGCACATCGATAATACGAATTGTCCCTATCCCCTATCTTACAAGGCTCGTTTTAAATTAGAGTTCAGTGAACTACAAATTAAAATTAGACTATATTGCAATATACTTTGAACAGATTTGATATAGATTGAATGTCTTAATAGCGTAGGCGTAACGTCATGAAGTTTTAAATAACAGATCCTGAGGTGAACTGAACCCTCGTGGGTTCGAATCCCAGCCGCGCTGATCTGAGAGTAAAATCTCGGACATTCACTGGACTGGTTACACGGAAAATGGTCTAAATTGCCTACCGGTTTAAACATGTGGTATTAAAAAGTGATAGATAGCAACATAGTTGATCATTTCACTATAATGCGTGTTTACTTTTTTTAAACATGTATAGTTTTTCTCTCTCACACACACGTATGCTACATTATCGCCAATTCTGCAAAAAATAACAACAAATCAATTAATAAGAATTTAAAGTCCGGTTCCTCGCCATAAGGCAATGTCAGGGACGTCATTCCAGTGTGCGTATTCACACGGGACTCAGACTATATTATTGGTCCGTTCGCAAGGATCAGGACACTCCGAGCAGCTATCCGGAAAGTGGACGACAAATTTTGAGGCGGACTCAAGACACAACCGGATTTTAATCCATTTTACACCATTTAATCATATTAATAACTAATTTAAAAAATTTAGAGAGACATCGGTTTAGTGTCAGTGTTGTATACGCCCTTCAAAACATAACAAATATCAGCGTATATTCTAAATATGTCTGATTTAATAAAGTTTAAATTGTACAAATTAATTAATAATTAGGTAGTACAATCAACTGACAAAACAATTGTAAATATTTTAATGACGTTATGAATTTATTGCTGAACTACTTCAGCTGTCAAAAGCTTAATTCGTAAAATCTATGCGACAAAATATTTAAGTTTATTAAGTATTTAATTAATAACATTTAGGTAGGTTTTAATGTGTTTAACGTCAAGGTTCAGAAGCACAAGGCTTCTCTTCAAGACGACTCGACCCACTCGAGCTACCGTCACAAAGATTAAAGTAGCAGTAAGAAAGTTTGATTATTAATAACATTTACGAATTAAATTAATATTTAATTGTCAAATATCTACTAAAATAAAGGTGTTTACTTGAGCGTTGTTTAGGAACTGTTCCGTTTGAAGGAATGCTGATGGTTGGCTGGTACATGGCGTGCAGATTTGACACTGACACTGCGAGACTGTAGTACATCTGCACCAACAACGACATAAACAACTTTCAAAGTATTCTGCCGTCTGGTGAATAAAATTCTAAAGCCAAATTCTTAACTGTGCAACAATTTTCCTAAAGTGGCTCTATGCCCCGAGATGCAATTGTCAGGTTTTCAGACCGTTTCCGATTTCAAATATATATTCAAGTTTTTCTAAACTTATTTATTCAATGCTGGAAATCAAAGTATTACTTCTCAAATTTGTGGCATTCTAATTCAGCTGTCTGTTTCTTCACAAAAAGCTGATAAGACACGCTACATAGAATACTTATTTGATTAGATATTTTGATAACAAATTTTAATTACGTAAGCTTACCCCTAAGTACATCTAGACAGCCTGAGGACAGGTCCATCGCCTACAACAATTCTAATTCCATCTATTTATATACACCATTCATTTATTTATTTCAGTATCTCATTTGAAAGTAGTTTATCACTAACCGTGTCGTCAGCTCTACTGGGTGAGGGTTCATTTTGCCAGTCGAAGTAGATGTCAGTGACCTCAGTCTTCAGAGGCAGGGTGAACGAGAGCGCGTAGTCATTGAGAAACCCATTGCGAGCGTAGTATAACTCTCCGGGCACACCTGTTCAGCGCATAGACCACACAGTTACAAAATAAAATCATTGGTCCTTCTGCGCTTACAATAGGACGACAACGAGACATTTAAAATAGGCATACTATGCCTATTTAAATTATCTCCTTTAAAATAGATGTATTATATAGTATGTATAAGGTTTTAGAAAAAAATAGTTATATCGAACCGTGATCCGTGTATATTTTCCATTCTCTCTCTTTCGCTAGCTCTCTCTCTCTCTCTCTCTCTCTCTCTCTCTCTCTCTCTCTATCTATCTATCTATCTATCATACTTTTTTTAATATATATATATATATATATATATATATATATATATATATATATATATGCTATGTATTTATGCCGTTTTCATTTATTTCACTTATCCTTTTCATAAAAATCTCAAAAAACTAAATATCTTACGGTAGAGGATAGAGAAGAAATTGTGTTGAAGATTCGATATGCAAACTTTATACGCGTTCTTAGTTATTTATAATGTTAAATGGATAACTATTACTAGCTTCTACTACATAATTAGCACCTCAAGAGAACGCCACAGCAGTAATGAAGCGTCCATTGCCCAGGAATGGATGGGAATTGCTTGGATTTACTGGTGTCACTGGAGACTCACATCCTTCTATAAATCCCTTGAGCCAATCCGGGTTCGGGCAGATATGAATCAAGCTAGATCAAAGGTTGAGGTGTTAGGAAGCTATTACATGGACATCGCAATTGATTCATTTCTGGAAGCTCTTCCATACATTTCCAGCAAAGGTGTGAAATTAATTTCCTGGCAGCAATGGATTGAGTAGAAACGGGGTATAATGCTTTGGAACGATAAAGAATATAATACATTTGTCATCTGCGATATCGTACGATGCATTAACTACACTTTACAACTTCATGTATTACAGAAATGTTACATTTATCTCCTGCATAAATGTTACATTTACATTTGCTGAGTATAGATTTACTGCATTGATATCCAGATGATAGGCATGCACTATATCCTTATTATATATTTTCTCTTCATACAGAAGCCTCGGTAGCGCAGTCGGTAGCGCGTCAGTCTCATAATCAAGCATGCTCAAATGAGTAATCTGGAGGTCGTGAGTTCGATCCTCACTCGGGGCAGTTGTTTTGGAACTCCTCGTGGTGCAATTTTAGAGAATTCGCCTCTTGAATTAGAGGTCGCAGAGTTCGATATCGCATTGCGGCGTGGGATTTTATCTTCCGATGTACGAATAAAAGCCTAGTCTTGTATACTTGGTGGTGTCAGTCTGTATTATAGCCGACCTTAAAGTTTCATTTCCTATTTAGCCCCATCCGAGTAACATAACATAACATAACGGCACACTGGGTCAGGAAGCACAGCTGCTTGTTTAAGACCCATTTCCTCCGTCCTCTCCATGGTTATTAGTAATCGTTGCCTTTTGATGGCGCACATATGGACATACGGTACGCTTATCGGAAGTTAACATTTTCGGTTCTTATAATTATAATCAAACACATATCATATCGCAAGTGTAGCATTGATTTCTTGCTGAGTTTCTGTCTTTGAATCTTTTCATTATTTTCTCCTTGATCTTCATTGTTAATAGTAATAATTTAATTTGAAGAGCATCGATTACAGCCAGTGCGGATTTAAGAAAAACCTTACATCACCCTGTGATAAGTTTATTCATTCAAAACTGTCAACATCCGGTCTACCAAGGTGGTCGTCCATCCAAGTACTAACCGGGTCCGCGGTTGCTTGACTTCGTTTATTGCTGTGCATACAGAGTTTACCATGCTCATTAAGGAGCGTGGTCCTCAGAGTATTTTCTCCAGCCACCACGCTATCTGGCGAGCAATCTCTCGCTCGACAGATGACGCTCTGTGCTAAGCGTGTTAGGTCTGTGATTCGATTATTTCCAATCATTTCCATTCAATCTCCCCTGAGTTCCATCAGCATATCGATAAATAGAGAAATCGAATTACTACTTCATTATTCTGCGACCTTCTTACAACTTGCTATTCGCAGATTGCTCCTAGGTCGCGGTGAAATAAAGAAAACGATGTCTATATAAGCATATCTCCATTCATGAACGTCATTCTTGTCGTTTTTGTTTTGTGTATCCCACCTTTAAGAATTTAATTACATCTCAAGTTTCTTAAAAGATCAGGCATTAAGTTAGGCATAATTATAATTCAACTCATTTGCTAAAGCACGAAATATAAATTGACGCAATAAAAGACAAAAACTTAAAGGAAGATCAGATCAGGATGCTACATGATTAAATACATCTCTTGATATTACCCTCAATACATCCATTAATACATATACATATTTTAAATCGAAATATATCTTTAGCAACGTATTTTAACAAATCACTTTTAAGGCTTAAGCTGAATATTACAAGAGATCCGAATATTTCAGAAGTATACATAACAGCCAACGGCAATAAAAGCAAAACGTGATGCAGGATACATGACATTCAAATTCATGGAGTCCTTGGCAAAAAATATACCAATGCTACAGATAAGTTTGGCTAACATTTTTCATAATCGATGATTTTATTCACATAATGTTTACGCAATTTTGTCATTTTCGAGCAAAATGCAAAAATCGAATTATTATATATCAGGGACTGATTGTAGCATTGAACTTAGCTTAGTGCTTCTAGAAAGGACAGGAATTTTTAAGGAGACCAGAAAAGTTATATTTTATTTGAAAGAAGACTTGTATTGTACAAGTATTGACTTTTATATACATGCATTTTTATTTCTCTAAGTAGAATTCTATGGCTCGTAAGTTTCATAGGTTTCAAAGTTAAAAACATACTAGTTAACTACTATTGCCTGTGAAATATTAACGTTATATTTAAGGTAACTTTTCTCGTCTATTCAGTGAACCATGGTTAGTGTCCGGGAGCCCAGTGGGTCAGTACGCTCGACTGGCTACGTCCTTAATCGTCAAATAGATTGGGCGTGTCTTTGATCGTCTTTGTATTCTCCCATACCCCTAACAACTACCCCCTTCTCTCTAGTCTTGGGACGTACTACCGTGATGGAAGCTGCAAAGTAAGCTTTCGGTATTTGCTAGAGTCCAACTCTAAAAGCTGGTAAAGCTAAGGTTAACATCAGTTTCCTCACTCGAAAGTGATGTCATTGACGGGCGAGCCCATGATTTGAACCCCGCACCTACTGGTCCTACTAGTATCCTACCGAACCAGTGGCGAAGTCGGTAAAAGTTCTACTGACTATAGGTTCTTATTTGAATTTGTTTGCTGACGTATTTACCAAGAGATATGATTATCACGTGACAGATCCCTCATAATTACAAGGGACTAGTAACTTTGATTGTGAATGCTAATATATAACTATGAACTGATCGGATAGCATTATCGGTAAAATATCTAATTACGGGTCTGTATGTAACGGCATAAATTCAATACCGTTCAGTCAAAGACTTGTTCTAACGTCAGAAATCCAACTTTAAACTAGGTTTACCCCTTAGCTCTTCTGGAACCATTCGAGTCCTGGTACCACAGTCCAATAGCACTGTATCGAATGGATACGCATGAAAAGGAAAGTACATTATTTGCGAGCAGAAAGATTATAGAATAAATGAATTCGTACCAACAGTATTAGCTGAGCATTGAATACAAAACTGCAGGTGTGAGTTCATTCAAAATAGAAAACAATTTACAAAAGGGAAAACAATTTACAAAAGAGAAAACAATTTAAATATTGAAAACAATTTACTGGCTTTTTCAACAAAATAATGAATGAGCGTTGAAGCACCACAGGCTTTTTGGGACTAGGTGAGAGCTAAGAATTTCTTAGGAAATAAAGTAATTATACAGTCTATAAAAGAATTGTTCTATAACCTGAACGGGATCTACTTTTTTGCGGCTGTCAATTGCCCAGTGCCCCGGAAAGTTCCTAATGATCATAATATAATTATGATAAATCATCACCCAGTATTGACACCTGTAATTGGTCTGCAAAATCTTGCAGACTTAACGAGATGCTTATTTGCGGTGCTTTATCGACTCCTGTTGATTTTACAGTTTCATATTTCCACTCTGCACCACAGGACAATGAGGCTAAAGACATCGAATCAGTCCGCAGCCATTCTAAGCCATGGGACTCCAGTGGAGATAGAAATTAACTAAGTCACCGGTGGGGTGGGAAATGGGCGTGGAATAAGTCCTGCACATGAGGGAAGTAATATTGTAAGACTGGGGATGGGTTAATGAGAAAATTCCTGCGCACATTGCTGATGACTCAATAGCAGATTGAAAGATTGGAAGAGTAAAGTGAGATTACAACTAAGCTTTGACGCGTAGAATGCGACATTGAAGCGAATTTATGCTTAAAACAAACATATTAAGCAATTAGTTATACAGGATTTACACAGTTAAATGCCGTATTAACTACTCGTTTCCCGTGTTCTTTCGATTGCAAGCTTTAAAACATAAAAATATAAACATTGAACTAACGTGTAAGATGCATGAATGAAACGTTTTTTGAACCATATATAGGCCTACCTAAATTCTAAACATAACTTAGGAAATATAGTTCATGAAATAATAATACTATTTAAACAAATATAACTAACAATCACATTGCACTTTATTACGTAAGCATTTATTAATTTAAGATAACAAATATATATCACGGTATCAGAAGCGAAAAACATATTCCATTTGCATACGTCCATGTAAGTATATGGGAAAATTTATTAGACATGTATGAAGAATTTATCAGACATGTATGAAGAATTTATCAGACATGTATGAAGAATTTATCAGACATGTATGAAGAATTTATTATACATGTATGAAGAATTTATTATACATGTATGAAGAATTTATTAGACATGTATGAAGAATTTATCAGACATGTATGAAGAATTTATCAGACATGTATGAAGAATTTATCAGACATGTATGAAGAATTTATCAGACATGTATGAAGAATTTATCAGACATGTATGAAGAATTTATCAGACAGAAGTTTCTCAGACGGAATCAAGAATAACGAAAATCGAAATGCACCGGAGAACTAAGTGAAAGAAGATGTCGGATTATAGAACACTTTGATGAACTACTGTAAGGGTAAATATCCGGATTTGTTAAAATCGATCTTCGATACAACCAGCCGAATATTTGATAGGCATAATGATGGTATGCAGAAAAAGATACTTGCTTTAAGCTCTACCCTTATATAATCATAGGGCGTCATTTTCTCTCTTAATTCTGGTACCACTGAAATAACATTAAGTTCTATTTATACAGTGTGATGGCAATCATTTAAAAAGTAAAACTATATAACAGTTTTCAATATATTTTAAACTGAATCTGCCTTGAATTTAAAAATATTTTTATTGATAATTTGTTCCAGGAGGAGCGAATGCCAGAGCCACCTAATATCTCACAATACAAATGATCTCTCTCTCTTTCTCTCTCTCTCTCTCTCTCTCTCTCTCTCTCTCTCTCTCTGTCTTAGTGCTTACCTATTGGCAGGTAAATAACGCCTCCACTCTTCTCTGTCTTCAGCCTTCCTCTTCATTTCCACATATGAGTGGGAAATGTAATACATATGCAAATGCTATTATCGTAATAATATTGAAAAATTATGCCTCTGTTGACTTCTATATGGAGTTAGTCAAGAAAAACTAGAAATTATTGATATCTCGATATATATAACATAAAATCTTATATTACATTGAGTTAAATTACTGATTTATTATTCAAACAATTAGGCTTTATTTGAAATTGTTTCAACATTTTAATTCAAGTTTCTATGCAAAATTCCGCATTGGTTGGAATGTTTCTGTCCAGAGATGTCTCTATCCAACCAGATGACGGTATCTCGCTAATCGACTCGCGTATTGTCTCCAGTGAGACAATTAATTCAATTACTTCGATAAATCAAACTCGAAATTCTTTGTTCTGCTCTGGATCGCCACGTATGAGTGATGTTTGCTGTCAACAAAATGATTTATTTTGATTTACAGCCATTCTAAACCCTCTTCTAAAGAGAGTATCAGAATGGAATCTTAGCTCTGTTAAGCCATTGATAAGTGTATGTACTTCATGCGTGAACCTCATATATGTACCTCATACATGTACCTCATGCGAGTACTTAACACATGTATCTCACACATGTATCTCAAATATGTACCTCATACATATCTCATTCTTCTGAACCTCGGCAGGTAACTAAGAATCATATAGTTTCCTCCAGCTAGTTCATGACAAATCTTAATATACATGTATTTATATTAAAACTAAGTATTGTCCTGTAGATAATTTATACAACTACAAAAATATACCTTTCATTCATTTTATTCATCAAATGATGAACAAAATGAATGGCTTACGACATACATGTATAGCTCAAAAACATTTCTCACTTTTCTTGTTTTCTCCTTCTAAATTTTATTGTAATTTCAAGTCGAATAATGTGTGCGTTTTCATTTACTTGTACGATTTTGAACACCTACTTATGCATATCATATGATATCTAGGACAATTCTTATGAATATTGAAGTAAAATAAACTACTGCAGACCACACGATCTCAAAATCGCTGTCATAATCTTGATTATGATATGATTTGACAAAAACTATGATAGTGAATGATCTATTACACGGCCAGATTAACCAAGGAGTTTCTACTAACTATTAAGAAATGCAAAAAGACAATAACTGAAATAAAGCAAGGAAACTGTAACGCTTGTGGTGCGTCAAGTGTGTAACTACGCTACCAAGAATATCAATGACTGGTTTGTCAAAGTCTTGAGCCGCTAGCTTATAATAAAGTATACTATCGAATTGCGAAACTGATAAGCAATTTAAACTCCCTAGTATTAGAAGAAAATCACAACTCTAAACTTTTAAGGGTAAATAAATACAAAATTATTTTTAGCAGACTTAAATTCCTAAAGACTTAATCGGCAAAACTTCTATCAATATATACATATTTGTATATATATATATATATATATATATATATATATATATATATATATATATATATATATATATATAGCCTCATCACACTGCCCTTATAGGTATCGTGTAACATGTTTTCATAACTGACCTCCGCATCACCCGGGGCACTTGACATTTTGATTATAAATTATTATTCGCTTCGTCGAATGATTGGCACAATTCTTTGTCAACAGCGCAAAACTATATAATCATGTATATCATGTTAAACGTGCTTGTCAACTATTACACTGTCAAACCATCGCACTCACAATCGAAAATAATTTTGCCAATTTTGTTAAACGTTTGAAAAGTGATATGATACATTAGCGAGCGCTGATGATAGCTGAAGTCGAAACGATTCAGAGTTTTTACGCCATTGAGGCGAGGCTTGTTTACATATTTTTCTTTTCAGTTGTTAGATAACTTGACAATACCCGCAGCTTGTTTAAAAATATATTTGTTTAAATAAAACTATTACCTAAGCAGTTTCAAAAATGATGTACATGATAAAGAAAAGAAGGAAGCAATGGATTGTAAAATGAAATGTGATCGCCTAGAGCTATTTATTGAAACTCTTTTTCTAAAGAAATTAAGACAATTTATAATATATTCGTTTATTTTCGTTCAATCTGACAACCGCAGAAAGTTACAGCACAGAAATTCCAACAGACATAGCATAACAAATTACAGATATAGCATAAACAGTTAATAGGCTAGATATAAGAGAGATAAAACTAAAAATTGTTCTCGCTAACATTTACCACATGAATATTACAACATTACATAAATCAATGGCTTATACTATTCATAATTGCCATATAGGGCGTACTGTACTATGAGTAAAGAAGAATCTTTTAGTATTCATTAAATTAACTAGCATCATCTAGAATCATACGAATAATGAAGTTTTTATCGCTCAGACTGCTTCGTTTTATGGGAAGGGAAAAGCATCTCTTAGCAGTATTTCTTCGGGTTGGGTAATTATGATTGTTTTGTGGAGGTAACAAATGCGCCAGTAAATGTGCAGGGTTGTTACAGATTGCCTTGAAAAGATTATTGTCAGCAAAGTTACATAGATCCTCAAAATTAGATTCTTTACTGTAGAATCCAGCTCTCCTTGCCTTCTTTAAAAAGGTTTCAAGACGGGTTCTCTCTTCAGCATTTGTAAAGCCCCACCAAAACTGGGAGGCATATAGAAGCTTAGAGAGTGTGGAGGCTTGAAAGACTCTCTGAAGAAGGTCATTTGCCAAACCTTTACTACGTAAAGAATAAAGCGCAAAAATGTTGCTCGAACACAAGCTAATGATGTTTGTGATGTGAGCAGAAAAAGAAAAGTTATCAGATACTAAGACACCTAAGCATTTGATGTTAGAAACCCGCTCAATTCCTTCAAGGTGTGGGACATCTCTTATCTGCCTTTTTTGCTTGGGGCGATCATGTACCTCATATATGTATCTCACACAAGAATAAGAGATAATAAAACTTTAATAATACGTTTCAATTAACATTTTATCTTTTGATTCTAGCGGAAGAAAAAATATATATTGGTCGGTTAATGATTAATCATTTAAATTATTAATTGTCAAATATATATGTAGTGTTCAATGCATCTAGAATTCTATAATTTTCAATTACACTCTTAGTGCTCTAAATGTCAACATCTACTTCTACAGTTTGTTCTCATCTATATTGATCTTACCGACATAGTTCGGTATCTCTTAAAGATGGAATATGATGGAGTGACCATTTCGAGCCTGACCGGTCACTCAGTATATAATGTCCCGCCTGGTTTTCGCGTCTAACGGTTTGATGATGTTTTAATCAGAAGGGCGTGTATGTCTGTTATCACATGTCAACATCACAAAGCTGCCTCAATCACTGACCACTGATATCATATCAAGAGGTGCCGATGATTACTGGGAGACGGTGGTCAAAGAAAAAGATCACAGCAGCAAAAAGGTGTCGAGGCTGTAATTATCAGAGGTGGAATAATAAGGTTTTAATTAGTTGTATTCCAACAATAGCAGCTGGTACTATTATGATCTTATCGAACTGATTTATAAAATAAGCTACTTTAGAATGCTACTTTAGGTTTTTCATTAATAGAATTTTTGAACATCCACAAAATAGATACTTTGGCCAAGTTAAAATAGACCAGCTGCGAACAGTTCGCGTCGTAAAGAGACTAAACAAGAACTGACGATGGTAAAGGCAATTTACCTCAGAAGCCTTATTTTCCCCATGCATAAGGCTACATTAAGGTGTGGGTAAGGTCTTTGTGTAGGAATACCGCGTTAATCTATTGAGTGATCTTATGAACCGTGAAATCAGAAGGTGAATATAATTATGTGTTTTGAACAGGAAAACTGACAGAGCACTAGTGTGAGAGGAGAAATTTATGCTATATCTAAAATAACTTTCTATTTCATTGACTGAGGCACGTTATCTATAATGTTATGTATATTTTTACCGACTTCTAAAAATATAATAAAAATATTTCATAATTGTCCATTTTTCTGAATACCTTACGAGTGCTTTAATTATTTTAAGTTTACAATATAGATCTTTTGTTCCTTTGTTAATATTGTATAAAAAAATATCATTGAGTTTTGTTTGAAATTTTTAACAAAAACCTTAAATCTCAATTTATTTAGAATTTTTTATTTATAAGATCTATAGATGTTTGAAATAGGCTAAACTATGGACACTCGTTTCTAGAATATATTGCATCAGAGACTATACCTATACATATTTTCAGTGAAAAGTCTTGATTTATCGCAAGAGAATACTCACAAAAAGTTACCCAAGTCTCTCAGCGCAACAGAAATTATTAGCCGAGATCTATAACTTGAAAGTTCATGGACTTACAACTGGTTAGAGTGATCTTTCGTGACCTTTCTCCTTCTTGTTAGCCCTGCTTATGCTGTCAGTTAGTAGTGCAGAAAGATGGAGATTTAATTATCAGTAACGGTTGATCGCTGCATAGAGTCTTCAATCAGCAGCTAACTCATTTCCTGCCCATACATACTGCATGCAGCATGCAGCGACCGTTAGTCTTCCAAGAGCTGTTCTCCAGAAATGAATTTAGGAGAACTTTAGGATAAATGCAACTGAAAAGATCCCGCTGTATTTTTTTGTTTCAGAGACGCTCTAGAATGGACAAGGACTTTGAGGTTTTTTTCAGTTACAGCAATGGGAACATTTTACCTGGCATTGCAACTGAAACTAAATAATTCGGGTCACCTTTTACTAACAATTAATTATTCATAATTTTTTAATGATTTAACTTTCTAAAATATCTTCTAATATCAAATATTCTGCAAAATGCAGCAGTATTGATATGGTTACATGAATTTTAGATTTTCCTTAACTTTAGATATCAAATTTAACCAAAATATTTCTATGATGCTTAAAAGCAACGTCTACTCAATGAATTATTCATCGCCTTCTCGTACATAACGCTGAACGGATTTGCACTGACTAATCTTTGTTATAATTGTGACAAACACGCTTTCATATGCAATATATGCAACCTTATGTGCCTGTTTTGTATTAGGTTCTCCTGCAGTATTCTAAAGTTACCTCTGTCTGGTCTAGTTACAGAGCACTCCTGCGGCGCATGCATTTTAAGTTCAGTCTCTCGGTTGGAAGTCAAGCATCCTGCCGCGCCGGCTACACTTAGATAATATTTCAACACATCTTTCACTCCGTGCTCCTGTCAATTTCCATTACTGACTGGACGCAGATGGATCTTAATAATATTACGTTGATAGCTTAAATAGTAAATTTAAATAAAGCACAAGCAGCGATGCATGAAAAATTAGTACATTTAACTTATACGCTAGGAATTTACTCTTAAGGTTAAGCCACAAGTAACAAAAGGATGGTTAACAAATGAATCTGCACTAATGTATCTGCACTAATGTATCTGCACTAATGTATCTGCACTAATGTATCTGCACTAATGTATCTGCACTAATGTATCTGCACTAATGTATCTGCACTAATGTATCTGCACTAATGCATCTGCACTAATGTATCTGCACTAATGTATCTGCACTAATGTATCTGCTGCTTCTTTCTAGCCGAGAACCGAACACGCGCCCTAATGCTTCATAGAAAAGACTGTTACTGACTTTTAAACCACAAACGAGTTAATGTGATAATACAAGTATATCCTACCATTCTCTTTTCAACAGTCACGATTTTAATTCGATATTTACAACCCAAAGTCCCAAACGCTTACGGAACGGAATTCAGTGTAGGTCTACATGAAGGCTATACTCATTTAACCGAGTGTGGGGTTTAAAATATTACAAAACGGATTCTTATTAAAACATTTCAGTAAGTTCAAATTTTTTAAAAAAGGAATTGTTATGTAATTCTTATGTAATTCTTACGTAATTCTTACGTAATTCTTGCGTAATTTTTATGTAATTCTTATGTAATTCTTACGTAATTCTTACGTAATTCTTACGTAATTCTTGCGTAATTCTTATGTAATTCTTATGTAATTCTTATGTGTCTATGCAGAAAAGAACGTAATCGATCTGAAGCCTTCTACAGAGCGAACAAAGTTGAAAACAAATCACTCCATATCAGCATCAAAGGAAAGCTGGAGCAGGTAATGGAAATAACTGTCACTGGAGTGAGCGCTTTAACATTGAAAGACTGGAAAATCAAACGAACTGCCAGGGGGCTGATAAGACAATAGAAAGTCTACTGAGAATTGAAAGTCTGCCAAGCACATTATAAATTCAAACAGGAACGGCTTCGGGGAGAAACAATAAAGAAAGAAATGAATAAATGAAATGGTTCTTGCAAATGATGTGATGCCTCACATTTGGTCGAATTGTGCCGCTGTGAGTTAAAATTCAGCTTAAAACAACGGAAAACGTATATAGTGACGCATTATAAAAATATAATAATTATTGCCAGTACACTGAACTATGTTTGTATTCACGTAATAAATAACTTTGTAATCAAACACTGAAAATTGTAATGCTAGGACTGGTGAGATGTGAGGCGATGTTTTCGTATTATTGTAATCAGAATATATATTAGATAAAATAAAAAGTAATCAATTGACTGTTTAGGAGAGTTTGAAAGTCTCAATTAAATTAACTTATCTAGCTTTCTGTGTTGTGTCAGGGACACTCATATAGACCATCTAGAAACTGCTCGTGTCGTAAGAGACGATTGAAAAAGAACTGTAGAAGGCAGTATATTGAAGCTATCTTACTCTCAAGCTTTGGGTTACATTAATGTAAGGATAAAGCATAGAATCTTGTTAAGAGATTAACGCGTTAATCGGCGGAATGTTCTCTAAGGAGAATGAAAGCTGGATGTGATCAGAAAATTTTACCATGGACCTACCATTTGCAAGAACACTAGAGAAATTAGAGAGAAATAGAGAGAGAGAGAATGGTCTATTTGAGTTCGTTAATTATTGCAGTAGATGGATGATCAACAAAACTTTCCCCGGTTGTTTTTAGTGACTTATCTGATCGGATATACATCCATAACATATCCATAACACATCCATAACATATCCATAATATATACATAATATCCACACAGTAAGCAGTAGATGCTGCAGTCAATTTCTGTTCCGCACATATGTGATCAGGTGGAAAAGGTCGCAGAGGAAACGTCGTGCTGAGCTAAGGTCATGACCGGAGTTTGTTTCTTGAAGATCGCCATGTGGTTGGAGACATTAGTATAAACGCGTTGCTTTGTTTCCACGAGAATTAGTCACGGGAATAATTAGAGCGACACTTTCAGCTGCCACCACTGGCCCGCCAGAGGGCTGCATTTCCATATTATATCAGGAGAACAACCGAGAGGCACTCGATAGCAAGTCTCTTGAATCGTCCATATGGGTGCACTGTGAATTAGACAGTTCTTATTTTAAGTTAGGATTTATTCAATAATTCGATCAGATCAGTACGCCCCTTCTAGCTATGTTAACAAAGTAATAACTCCGGATGGTGAAGAGAAATATTCCAAAGTTAAATGTATGTCACACTGAAAGTAAACGAAATTACAAAAGAAAACATTCAATATGAATTCAGATTAATTGGATGAAAAAGTTAGTTTAATCAAAGATTTATTCTCTAGATATAAGTACATTATACGACTACATTCCGCTTTTGAAGAATCTTCCATGTTTATCTTGTAAATACTTTTTATATATATTAAACATGAGGTTCCTGCCATTTCTGTTTTTGACAATCTGGATACTAATCCTAGGTACTGAAAAGAGGAAGAAATAAGGAAAAGCATTTCGTCAGAAATGAAAGAGATATTAACGGAACCAATTTTAATATTTCACAAGGTTAGGAGCCTGGCAGCAATTATCACCCCACGCAGCTGTCAACAGTTCTTGATTAGTCGCCTTGGACAGGGGATATTAGATGGACCAGTGCTGGACAGAGCACCAGTGAACAGTGGATGAGTTCTCATTCCACGGACCGCGGTATCTTTTATCAAGAACACCAAAAATAGAGAGAAAGCCCAGATTAGTGTCAGTTTCACTTCTTGAAAAACTAAATGGCATGCGTTTTCGACAGGTAACTGACATTAAGCAGTCCATTATACATCCATATAAAAATTCGGCTGGTTGAAATTCTCGTGTTATTAAAGTTTGGTTATTGCTCATCCGAAATTTAATATATTTAAACATGGCGGCTAATGTAACCAGGATGGTGTCTTACCTTGAACAAACAGGCATCATCTGCCACGGCCATTTGTATAAGTTAGTTTTTTATCGTTTCTGTTGTTTTAGAAGGAAGTAAACGTTTGACAAAAATGTTGAGTACGTCGGGCGGCGAGAGTTGTCACTCAGTCTAACGGTGACAAATCAATCGAGGCTGCGCTCAATCAAAGGATGGGTGACCAGGCAGCTGATGCTTTGCATAATGCCTCAGGCAACAAGACAAAAACACTCAACGGCCTCAGTTGAGTTTGGCTAAATCATTAGAAATTGGAAGGTTGGCAAAATATCGATAGTATTGATTTCACCTACTTGCACGGAGATTAGACCTGAGACTCACGAGTTACTGTGCAATAAATTCTGTTTTTACAAGAATGCTTGATGTTTTAATGTGTGATACTAATCTGTGATTAGCTAGCCATGAAAATGGCAAATTAATAGTAGCCTACAGTATGCTAAGATAGTGTCAATTTCCTTATTGCATCGACGATAGAAAAAGGTATAAAAATAAAAAAATTATTACAAATTAATCTAATTGGTTATTGCCACAAGTAGCTTTCATATTCAAAAGTAAACAAATTTTTATATAAAAAAATTATAGACGCATTTTCAATGCAAGTATAGACTTTTACTAGGGGCTGTCTTAAAATAATATTTCCGAGCAACTCAAACTTTGGGAGGTTGATGGAGAAAAGACCTTTACGGGCGTGTTTCGTAGCTCAACAAAAACTAAAAACGTAAAGTCAAGCTTATAGTAAGTTGGCTGTTCGATGGCATGTCATTAACGACGAGATCAATTTGCGCACATAACGTCGCATAATTAAAGGCTGGCAAAATATGCATTTATAGGCATGTTCCCACGATTGATAGGCGTTTCTCTCTAGTGGCCTGCCAAATGGTAGTACAATGTACATATTCCTACTCAGTCTGAAGACACACTTCATAAAGTGAACTCCTCAATCAGCAAGTTAATATCTTCACAAAAGGCTAAGGCTTTTGACCTGTAGCTTGGGAAAATATAGCTTCTGAGATGGTTTTCCCATGCATATGTTAGTTACAGCTTGGTCGCCTCTTACGACACGTGCAGTTAACGGTTAGCCTACTTTTCTGCCCGGACTCAACACGGGAAAATAGTATAATCATACGCACTGAAGAATATAAAATGGAAATATGATAAGCATATACATTTCATTATTGAGCATTGTAAATTCATATTCTTCGTCTATACTGCCGGTGGGTTGTCCTATGACTGACAACCTATCCCTTCAACCATATAATCTACGCTGTCGCAATGGAAATTAGAGGTATAATCAGCAACGATTTAATTACAGCGTGTCACGTGCTTCCGGTAGACATTCGAGCTACCAACGTTCGTCAAATAGCAATGTCAACAAATAGGCTTGTTCTACTACAATGACTGCTTGTTTAGCGCGAGTTTATGTTAGTAAGGTAATCTATAGTAAAATATCTAGATCTTAACAGCGGTAGCTACTAGTTATTTTAAGTGATTAAGAATTCCAAGGAAAATGTAATTAAAAATGTAAAAGCAAAACCATAATACTTCAAAATCCGTGCAATCCTAAACTTGATTGTTTTGCGGAAGGCAACTGCAGTGTATTATATTCTAAAAATGTAACAAACCCTCTCATGGTATTCTATCTAGACATATATTTAATATAAATTAAGACATATGTTTATCATCAATTGATGAGAAATTGAAATAAAATTTGTTTACATTTTGCAAATACCATTCTGTTAATAAATGAAGAAATACATAAAAATATACTTTTTGCCAGTATACTGAAGATTGCCAGCCGTCAATATAAGCACATTCCCCTCCCCACTCTCCCACCATTCCCCACTAGGATTTGCTTATTATGTGAGTAGACCTACTACTAAATACATGTATTATAAAAGGTCTATAGAAATTAAAAACTGATCCACAAGCAGACGTTACCACTTTAATTTTTAATGCATTGTTAAAACCGATGAGCCTAATCCCCATACATTTCGATGCAGTGTGATACTATACCGAAACCAGCTTAGTTGGCTAGCAATTAACGTATTTCTTATGCCTGTCTATAGTATAGTGCACGGAACCTACAATTAAGATAATTAATATCATTTGATTTATTGTTATTATCGCTGATGATAATTAACCCCTGTTGTATCCTAGAGCCACGTATGACTGGTACGGACTGAAGGATGAATAGACGGGGGACATAATGGTATCTTATAGATCACTCTGAAGATAGCCCGTGAACTTTTGTGCTGCAGGAGAAATCTTGCACGCGACGTCATCCTGATGCTGCACCCTATAATTAAACTACATTAGTAATACTGAAGGATAGTACAGGGTGCTCCAGAAACAAAGTTGTACACTCACAGGAAGACGTATGGAAACGGAGACGCAGAAATAGCCAGAGGAAGACGGTGATATGAGACGAAGTAGTGAGTCATAGGTAGCATTGAGTATTGTTTTCATTCCTGACAAACAGTTGAGTAATGGTATGCAACATATAATTGCGTCTAGCTACCGAGAATAGACAAAGAAGAGGACAGCTAGATTGTAATTGCTAATGATTATGGAAAGTTTTTCAATACGTAGTTTTTATACACAAGTGTAGCTGTCATCATTCGTCTGCATTAAAGTGCAATTATGGGCCTATCGAATCCTTTAAATAATTAACTTTTTCTGACAATTTAAAGATAAATCAGTGAAATAATGGATACCGAAACTAGAGCTTATAGACCACTTTCAACTAAGTGATCTTGATAATTTTTGAAGATAAGCAACAAACCATTAATTTGGTGCTAAATATAAGTTCTGCTGCTATAATAAATTTTAATTAACCATCACATTAGGGCAAAAATATAATCTACTGCTAACAACTTAAAGGGATTTTGATTTTATAACAAAGGTGTTATGACGACGTTACGTCAGGCATTCGCTAAATCAGTTAGTATCATTCCGCATGCTAAGTTGAACTCTCTTTAACTAACTCCTAAAATGACGACACCTTTGAAAAAATCTATCATCAAGATATTTAAGTAAATAACAATAATAGGAGACAGAATTAATTTAGCTTACGGTACTTAGTATTTTATTTAAATTGTAGAAGCATCAGGCATTTATTTATTTACATGTATTTATTTTATAGCAACTCTTGCCACTACAATAACAACGTTGCTCTTAGTGCCTAATGGTGCCTCGCTACTGAAATATTTATCCATTTGCTTTAATTATCAAAGCTTTATTTAGTGATATCCATGCCTGGGTCGACCAAATGCATTTAATTTAGTGTATTGAACGACGCTTAATTACAGACTTCAGAGGTAATAAATATACCTCGACCACCTTAGGCAAAGCTGAAGCATAATATTTGCGGAGACAGTCTGTTCTCGTTACTATTCCGCTTTGTAATAGACCAAACGTCACAGACATTTAATTATAAAAACAAAGTAAAATGATTTCAGTGCAGAAGAATTAAGCGAAGATAGCAACTATGTCAATTCAATCTCTTAAAAAACTACCAAATTTGCCGGTTTTATCAAATTAACTTGAGTTGATTATACTAGTGTTAATGTTATAGAATGTCTATTATATTATACTGTTAAACAACAAGGAATCTGTGTAAATTCGTGCAATAATTATGATATTTGACTGGCACGTGAGGGTAATTTATACGTCAGTTTGTTGGAAGACATAGTTTTAGTAAGGACGTTATGTACCATTTAGTTTTAATAGTTTTTAGTGAATTATCAACTCCACAAAAAGTTTCAAAAATGTATTAATTCAGATAAGCAAAATTGCAATGGGTTAATTGTATCGGTTGAGACTACCAATAAGTATCTATTGAATTCTGATTTTTTGCTTGTATCTTGGAAGATTATGTCCTAATAGTCCTGCGTAAAGTACCTAACTTATTAATAGACCATGCCCTACCAGTGCTGCAGCAAGTGCCTAACTTATTGATTGACCATGTCCTAACAGTGCCTAAATTCTTGGTAGACCAGGTCCAAACAGTTCAACAGCTAGTGTGCTCTATTGAACATGTGCACGCATTGAACGACATCGTTGGTGCTAATAATTCATCACTCTAAATTCCAACCATATGAAGCCAACTGAGTTAAAACAAGTTGTGATTCAGACATCAAAGCTAACCTTCTTTCATCTTCCTTAGAGGTCGATACTAAATACTTATCACTTCTTAATTCCCATCAGATCAGTGGATCAGCTACCATTTAACCTTTTCAATTTCTAACCTACCCATGTCTCGCGAATAACGAGCAGGTTGAATAAAATACTAGCAAGGAATCATCTATAAGTAAATAGAAGATGACAAGAAGAGCACGTACAATATCTGATATAGCTAACAGCTATATTGACATAGCTAATGACAGGGCTAGTTGGATAGCTAGCGGTATGGCTAGTGACAAAGCTAGTGAGAGAGCTAGTGATATGGCTAGTGACATAGCTAGTGATATAGCTACTGATATAGCTAGTCATATATATAGTTAACTTTTTATATACTAACTTCTTATTAACTTCGTATAGCAGTCAAACAGTTATTCCGTTTTATTCACAGGTTAAATGATATGATCAAGAACTACAAGGGAGATAAATGGTAAGAGTTATAAAATATTTATAAGAATGATTCTGAAAGATTAGAATGTAACTTTTTATACACAAGTGAATAAATTAGATAAACGCGAAAACATAAACATGCATGCCACAGCTTATCCTAAAACAAAAACTATGAAAAGAAAGGTTCTATTTGTTAAATATTGAATGTCTCAATAGCGCAATGGTTTAGAGTGTAGATAATGTCATGAAGTTTTAAATAGCAGACCCTGAGGTGAATCGAACTCTCGTGTGTTCGAATCCCAGCCGCGCTGATCTGAGGGTAAAATCTTGGACATTCACTGGACTGGATATACGGAAAATGGACTAAATTGCCTAGCGGACATAACATGTGGTATTAAAAGTGATAGATATCTACATAGTGGATCATTTCACTATAATGTGTGCTATTGTTCACCTAGAAAATTCTGGATTTCATAGCTGCAAACCAAGACGTCTAGAAGTATAGATGCAACTAATTTTCATAATTTAGAAAACAATTTTTTATTTTAAAAATCCATGCTGCACCTTTAGGAAGATCTAAGATATGTATTGCTGCATAAAATTGCAAATAGCTTAAATTAAGTGAATAATTCATGAAATATTTAATAATTATACAGATGAAGTTTGATGAAATCATTGTGCATGAACTTTCTGAGCTCTTCTATTCAGAGTCAATCGCCCGAGCGGCAAATCCTAACGTATAATCATCAACCAATCCAGTGATTCAGCTGTTCCAAACCCACAAGGTGTTCCTTTAATAACAGGCATTGTTCGTTAAATCTGTGCCATACAGCTTTTATCCACTGGTCCACCTTTTGTTGCTGGATGCCAAACATTTCTTTCATGTAACCGAAACATCGAGTTCC
This sequence comes from Enchytraeus crypticus, assembly GCA_905160935.1. Taxonomy (NCBI): domain Eukaryota; kingdom Metazoa; phylum Annelida; class Clitellata; order Enchytraeida; family Enchytraeidae; genus Enchytraeus; species Enchytraeus crypticus. The sequence continues at coordinate 2,580,051 of CAJHZI010000641.1, read as the reverse complement.
ATTATTTCTCAATCTTCTGCAATAAGAGGAGGTAGTTTGCACCATTTGCCGTGATATACTTACGGAGTATGCTGAGTATAAAGTTTCAGTAAAATTCATTAGAACAAAAATTATAAAGTACACAAATTAACGAAATGTATCATTTAGATTTTGAAAAATAAAAACCAGTAAAAGTGGTTTCTGTTATTTCCAAAAACTAAAAGTGGTTTCTGCATTCATTCTCTGCTCTATGTAATTGATTATAAGTATAAATAGCGAGCAATATGGCATGCAGTAGGTTCATATTCAGTTCAATTATCAGCCCGACCGATGATCGAACCCACAATAGTCCAATGTGCCCCAGGATCGGTCTTTTAAAATCTCATGGCGTAATCTGAACTCTTTAACTACAATGCTCTTGAGACATTCTAAAAAATTCTGTAGTGTGTAATATCATGTTCTCATCCGTCAGAGACACTGTGTACTAAATAGTTTTTGTAATAGATAAAAACATGCACATTTATCAGGGATACTGTGTACTAAGTACTATGTTTAATACATAAAAACGTTCATATTTGTCAGAGACACTGTGTAGTAAGTACTGTGTAGAATATATCAATCAATCAGTCTATAAGAATTTAACGTTCGGTTCCTCGCCATAAAGCAATGTCAGGGACGTCTCTTGATGACTTTGCACAAGCAAGCACGAAAGCACCACACGATGACGAATGAGTACACAGAGACCACAAGAGAAAGCCAGATCAAAACAGTGCAAGTTCAATATTCAAGGCAATCGGGTCAAAATTTAGATCAATGGCTGAAAGAAATATTAAACGTTCACATTTGTCACGGACACTCTGTAAGGCATATGATGCTTCGCTAAGTATGAGTTGACGTAATGTAACCCGATTGACATCTATCGTGAATCTCACATCAGCACTAAATCTCTTTATATCTTACTTTAAATCTGCAGACGGGCTTATCTGAAAGCTTATATTAACAATATTAACTCTATCAAAGTGTCAATTTCAGACCTTACGAAATGTGCACAGAATCATTTGAACTGGTGAAAAGGAGCGATGAAAATGGTCTTCAAAGAGATCTGAAAGTCTTTATTAGCAGCGGCAAGTTGATATTAGACGTATTAACTTTGAATAGCAAATCGATTTAAGAAGAGTTGCGGTATGAAGTGACAATAGGGCCTAGTATATCCAGTCGGTTATCATTTCTCTTACACGCTAAATGGGTCATAATATCCGTATTTTCTTTAATTTTGATTAAATTTGACTTAAATATACAGTACTAATGGCGTCTGCTTCTACTGATACGATCTGCTTTTAATATTTATTTTTATTCTGAAGGTACCGTCGGTAAGACGCTTTTAATTAAATGTGAAATTCAATAGCTGTTGATAATATTACATTCGTAAATACCATCATTTATTACAAATGCAACTCTTTACTATTCAAGCATTATTTCATTGATATCTATGATTTGGTTTGTATAGTATCCATGACATAAACGAAACTGTCAGGTTCATACTGCATTCATGGGTCCTGGTGAATTTGTCGGCTCTTTCTTTAAGATAATGTCTCAATACGACGTCCTGACCCTTTCATTGAGATAATGTCTCAATACGACGTCCCGACCCTTTCATTGAGATAATGTCTCAATACGACGTCCTGACCCGCGCAATCTTGACTGGATATCAAAGGAACTGGAGACTGGACACCCGGAGTGATAACAACTGAGTGGAGTTACATCAGAGTGAATTCATCAGCTGCTGGAAAGAGACCAGACTTCATGTAGTACACAGACCGCCAAACTAACTAATACGACAACGTAGTAAAATCTATTCCAACTTATACGTCAAATCTATTCCTCTCTAAAACAGTGAACAAATTAAGAAAGAGAGAGAGAGAGAGAGATGGAGAAGGTAAATCAGAAAATAGGTGCCACAAGAGGAACTAATTTTAACAAAGCAGTTTGGAATGTAAAGGAAATACATCCTGACGAGAAAGAAATTTAATAAGTTTTCATTTCACTACTATTAGGTCTACCTATAAGATCCAATTATACTCAAGCGATCATATACTAAATAGAGCGAAGTAAAAAGTATTAAAATATAGTAAAATAATAATTTTAAAACTAAAATTTAAAACATACAATCGAGCACATAACAATTCATAATAAAAAATGATTTTAAAAATAGAAATTCACATTATTAAAATCAGTCAAATAAAAATGTGCTCGAATCGTCCATGAAAAAAATCGAATGATCGTGAAACTGCGTTAAAGACTGACTCGTAAATGATTAGCAGAAATAAGCTATTTCTTACACTTGCATGTAGTTCGTAATTGCATACAAGTGTATTAGTATATTAAGCAAGAGACGTCCCTGACATTGCTTTATGACGAGGAAACGGACGTTAAATTCGTATTGATTGATAACTTATTTCTTATTCTAGCCATCTGGTAGAGAGTTTGTACTTAAACGCTTACAGGATCATTAGCATTTCTTAAAAGTACCCTTATAATCAATTCATCTATTTATAAGTAGTCAATCGTTCACAATTGAGTCATTTCGAGTGTCCAGCGGAGTAATTCCAAGTACTCTAGTGGCTCTGTGAGAGTCGTTATATGAATTGTCATACAGCCTAAGTCGTCTCCAGAGTCTATTAGGACATATCTCGAATATTTTCACAGCGAAACTTTATAATTTCTGCCTAGCCTTCAAGAGTGAAGCTATCAGTAACTAATATAAGGAGAAATTATTTTAGTTTTGGAGGGCATTATGGATAATTTTGATTAACTGCTTAAAATAATACTAGTCTCATTTAATCGATATACATAACGCATCCTATTGAGCCTCACTTTACACACACACACACAAATATGTACACACACACACACACACACACACACACACACACATATATATATATATATATATATATATATATATATATTTATTATTTATTTATTTATTTCCTTGATTCTGTGTCAAGTTTTCTTAATATTTTCTCACTCGTTCTTTATATATAATATCATTACTCAACGTTATTCTTATTGCTTGCTATTTTTATTTATGATAATAGACATTTGGACTACATGTGATTCCCTTCTTTGGCCGTAACTTTTCATTTTGGGGGCATTTTTCTCCAGAAAATAATTCGCAAACCGGCGACTAAGCGGTATATATTAAGTCATTCTCAACTGTCCCAATAGCATCATTAGTATGCGATCATAGCATTCAATGACCTATTATTCACGGGTGACATGTTTAAAAAGAGTGCGGGTTGACGTGATATATAAGTTACACAGTACTAAAGTGCATTGCTATTACTGGCTAATGATAATAATTTCCACCATTTGCGACTGACAAGAGAGTACACTCTTCCGTGTTAAGTTACTATCTTCTGTCACTGGCGAAGAACAAAACAAGTTTAAAATGTGGAGTTAGTTAAGCTGAATGATATCCATTATCAAGCTGAGTGATATCCATTATCTACAGTTTCAGTATTTGTAGAAAAGAGCGAATATGTTGTTTGATGTTTAATAAAAGATGTTATTAGAAATCGCTGCGTCTTGATTAGCAACCTGAGTATTTCTGTACCAGTCGGATGATTGAATTGGACGGTAGAGTTGGTAGCATAGTCGTCTGTTAAATGCGAGGTAAAGGATTCCAAACAAACTGAAAGTTTTTATCAGAAAAAATCAAACAACATTAAACCAAGTTGTACTTCGGCATTATAAACACGGGAAATATGAACGTGCAAAAAACGGAGAAAAACTTGGTAGCTAAGGCACATCTGTTGGGTGATGGTAGAAATAGTGTGGTGACAGTGCCGTCGTCACTGATGTTGATAATTAATCAGATATTTGTGCAATGGACCTGAAGTAGCATCACGCTTCAGTGAACTAAATGTTCGTGTTTCGCAAGCACCAAAGCAATGGCTAACAACTTCATAAATCAACGTGATTTCAAATTCCTTTCTCGCAATCAACTGAAGCCAAGGAAACAAAAGCTTAATGAAAATTGATTGAGTCTTCTAATTTTTGCGATTTCTAGTTAATAGCCTTTTAATCTATCTTTTTAGTTATACTATCTGCAATAATTAAAACAGAATAAAAGTTATAATTAGCAACAAATAATGAGTTAAATTTGTTGATAGATAACCGAAAGAATTAGATGAAAAGTTAAACTTATGAAACATGTAAGAGATTCTGAATGCGAGTGAGATATGGAACTATACGGCAGCAGTTGCTATAGTATAGAAAAATTTATCTGCAAGAGATTTGTGCAGTAAAAATGAACATACTCATGTATATCGTAAACCATCTCAAACCACAAGAAAACCTTGACATTAACCCTGGAATATCCCGTGGAGTGGTTCTGAAATCCCATGAATTACGGTCGAGACATAGGTCCCTATTGCTGTGAAAACTTTCCAATCCGCAGACAAAATGATTTAGTTTTCTGAGTACAACAACAGAACTGAAATAGCTAAGTGTTGCAGTTTGTGCTGCACACCTTTTATTCATATTTTTGATCATAGATGTACAAAGTGCTAAAATCCCACAATGTAAGTGTAGTCCCACAGATTATTTTGACAGAAATACTATAATGGTAAATATTTTCTTGCTTAAATTTTATAAATGAAACTATGCTAAATTTTATTTATTCCGGACTGCTTACCAGAACAAGCAGATGGAACCAAAATTCACAATATTGGTGTTGGTTTAGAAGCCTTTCAAATACTGAGTTAGATGTTAAACACTGGCTATAGTCTTCTATTGTGTTTTGCTTTTTGTAACTGCCTTCATGTCTGATTATTTCTAAATGTATTAATTTCTAAAAATTCCTTGTTCTAAATTTAACAAATGAATGAATTAAAATGAATGAAAAAATTAATAAATGAAACAAAGTTATTGTTTGATAGTGAAACATAGCTGTACAATGAACCAAAATACAAATATATCAAATGAGCCGTACGTGATAAGCAGACCTTGCATTCTTACTAACCTCAAATCAGTGACACCTAAGATCTTATCAATGTAACAAAAAAGAAAACAATCGGAATAATTAGAACCCACACGTTGGCCTAAAATCACAAGAATAATTTATCGAAGAGAAATACGTATGACATCAAATAATGCACTGAGTTCAGTTCTTAATTCAGTAGCTATATTTAACAACTTTTTTGTCTATTTCTATTGCCGAGTCAGATTCGAATTTTGAGTGGTTTTTGCAGCTTCCACTGGAAATGACGCTCATAATAAAACGATAGTATAACAGTTGTTAATTTGGCTAGGGATATAATTAGTTAATCATTATTGATCTAGAGGTCTGGTCAACGAGCACCCAAGAAATGTTCTATATTTAAATGAATAATAGGAGACAACAGCGAAATAAAGAGATAAGAGATATAAAAGAGATGCAGTTAAATCTCTAGACTCTCCCAGCACAACTAACGTCATCAGCACAGCGGGAGGTTTGATTAATGACAATTATCATATCCAAGGCTCAAACAAAGTTTCTGATCATGTTCTTAAGTCCAGGATAACTTGTAAGGCAATAAATCTTACTGTCGAGTGGCACAGTGTAACAGCATCAGCGCATACACCGCTGCAGACCCATAGAACCATTCAAGCAAGGGCGACCAGCACTTCGCTCACTGATTTCATTATTGCAAGTCCATTTCATCCGTCTCTAGTCATCACATTGTGTTTCACCATGGCTGATTCAGTAGGATCGTTAATTAGAAACAAAGAAGACAAATAAATGCTATTTAACATTAAATATTAAATCTCAAATACATCATCGCTGAAAGCCAGATTTAGAAATTATTCTCAATTGACATTGTTCAAGACGATTAAGAGGTTAGATGTGACTCGAATAGTATCATTGACTAACTGTACATTCGGAGGGTTTCCAATTAAGCGAGATTAATACATCACATAGTCCCACTATGACAGTATATCTAATATATAATTATCTAAAAGGGTCCGGATTTAGTGCAGTTGGTTAAGCTAAGCGTCGATGAACGAAGCTGAGCTACGACGAGCCCGGTTAGTACAAGGATGGGTGACCGCCTTTTAAAACCAAGTGTTGACAGCTTTGAATGACAAAATCCAGAGGGTTATGTGAGATTTCCCCAAATCCGCACGGCAACGATTACTAAACATTATGGAGAGAATGGAGAAAAATAACGACAACCACCAAAGAACTGTAATTAAGTAGGGAAACTTTGTAAAAACGTGCGGTTGTGATGTGTGTAACTATGATACCAAAATTATAATTTTTATCAGTTATTCTCGGCTTAGTTTATGTCTAATACAACTGCATTTAATACATGAGGCTCAATGTACCAGCAGGTTTGCAATATACAGAACTCCATATGAATTTTTGACTGTTTATATTGCCATAGTAGTTTGTACTAGAGAAGTATCAATAATTCATAGATTTATTTTATAAACTAGATTCTTGTCTACGTCTGGAATCTCAAAATTTTTCTCTATACATTGATACTGAGATTTCAATTTATATATAAAGTCTGGAAAAGAAAGGTATAATACTTCTAGCTCGGTTATTAACATTTATATACTCCACTAATTAAGTTATTACAAGTATATTTACCAACTAACAAAACAGTACAAATAGAATGTCATATACTTTTTACAAAAGCGTTAATTTGTCTGTAAATTTATTTAAAATAAAATATACTCTGAATATGAGCATTATAATATAAGCATTATAATATAAGCATTATAATATGAGCATTATAATATAAGCATTATAATATGAGCATTATAATATGAGCATTATAATATGAGCATTATAATATAAGCATTATAAAAGCTTGTATCTGCAACAGTTAATGGTCATCTGTTAATAAACAAACTGAAGTAATTCAAATGCTGGGAGTGGCATGGTTGTGATAGGCTGACAAGTCTAAATAGAGCAAAGGTTAAGTGGAGAAAGGTCACAAGGGACTCAATTATCTTAACATACTCGGTTTACCACAAGTTTGAGGTACTGATTATTTCATTAAATGCTCCAGTCCAGATGGGGCAGGAAAGACTGATTATAAAATGAGATATGAGGAAGATAGTATACATGCTTATTATTTTAATGACATATGACTAATAATTTGACACGATAATTTTTATTAAACGCTGACCGTGTATAACTCAAAATGTCATGACGATAATTGTGTCAATAAGAGTAAATTTGTGTATTTAATTAATTAAATTAATATTAATTAAATTTGTATATTAATTATTATTATTGTTATTATAAATATTATTAAATTTTGATTATTGTATTAATTTTTATTAATTATTATTTTATTATTATTATTTATTTATTTATTAAATTTAGTTATATTTAAGTTTTTTTAATTTAACAACTGACAAAGTATTAAAATATTTCTATCAACATCAAGTATCCAATTGCATATACGTACGCTTATTTTAGTAATAACCCAGAAGTTGGCGTTACTATTATAAATGAGGAAGTCAGTTAGAAAGTCAACATCTAGGAGAGATGGCAATGCCATATAACCAGATTAAAACATCACATGAGCACCATTTCCATTCGATCAGAACTTTGCTATATTAGTTCAATATAGAGGTAATTTGATGCACAGCATTTAATGTTACATCTACATGTACATATTTTTTCGATACACGAATGAATATTTCGGAAATTAAATATGAATTAAATAAATGCTTTTGAAATAACTGCGCCCAGTGAAAGAACAAGCAACAATTTCAAAAATGAGAACCAGACATTAAACAGCATACACAAAATTTATCCCATCAATAATTATTAAAGTTAAAGTTATCAACAAAATAAGAACGCATCGCTAAATGCCAATTATCGTAACTCTTAACTAATCTAAATGAAAAATCGATCAAGGGCTCGAGTAGCCTTTAGCCTCGATCGTGCAGCAGTCTAGATCTTTTGTAAAATTTCACAGAACTGGCCTACATAGGTAGAGAGCATCGATTATGTAACATAATTGATATCGTTAGACTGAAACCTCAACAAATTAGTTGACCAAGCGAACATATGTTTACTGTCAGCTCTGCCTTAATTACTGTATATACAAACTGATAAACTTCACCACAGTTCCCACTTCCGTCAGGTCTGCATTTGTATAAATGGATGCAGGCATGTTCACAGTGTCAGGACACACTTTCTCGTAGTAAAACTAATTGTATTTAAGTATTGATTGGCATATGCTGTAGAAGTATAAAATCTCTGGTGGCACAGATATCGTCAGTAGTTAAAAGGAGGCAGGCAATGCTTAACAATTTATTAATATGAATATATAGTTACAAAGTGATAATGATTAATTTAAATTTCACATTGTCTTCTCTCGTCATGAATATAGTATATTTACAATAAAAAGGCTTGCGCACAATTTATGCCATATCTGTATTTGACGTGGGTTTTTGTATCTGGTTAAAATGAAAGCCCAAGCATAATAACTTAACCTTCTTTAAAATAATTAAGAATATTAAACCGTTCTTCTCTTTACAATGTTAATCTAACATTAAGTCAACCTGGACTCCTATTCAACTCTAAATATTAGGTTAGCCTGTAGAAATTATTATGGGTATTGGGTGCGGCATAGGTAGTCACATCTGTAATTAAATACAGCTCGCTGACAACTGAAACTGTTGTTTGTAATGCCCTTTACCACATCGTCAGATAGCTTGGTATATGAACTCTACGGCTTTTCTGATACCATTGAGAGCTAAAATTCATTAAAACTATGCGCAGATACATTATTTTAATTGCTCAGGGGTGTCGAATGGGGAGGGACTGATGGGCGACGGTTTCGACATCAATTCAATAATCCTGTACAATGAGAAATTTAAGGAAACATTGTGTATTTATTCTTTCTTCACGAGTAGGGACAAAATACTTTGACAGATATATGCAACATTTTATTGAATAAGTTAGCATTAAATATAACTCTCTCGATGACAATAGTTGTGATGCAATGATTTTCTTTTGCTTTCATCAGCCAGTTCATCCACTGCAATGCTGTTTTGACTCTTGAGGTCTACTGCAGGCTCAGCTGCATAAGTTCCCACATTGACACTGCACGAGGAAATCGTGTTGTTGAGAGTCTTGGACATTATTTGCTGAGGTCGAGAGGGTTCAAGCAAGAGCACACAGAAATGCGCAAATCTGACTAGGAATTTAATAAGTGGACTTACCATGAGCGGTCTTACTGTGTGGACTTACTTTGTGTGCCTCATTTGACGGAAAGTTGTGGACTAATGTATTCGTTCTATCCAATAGAATTTCATTATATAGAGTGAATGAGGACAACAGACAAAGCTGAACGATTGCTAAATATTGAACTATAACTATAACACATTAATTAACTTTTACAGGCCGGTCAATTTTGGTTCGGTATAATTTGCAAACTTCGTAGATATCGACTAAGAAATTGAATTTTTCCCAGATTTTCATCTCGTATTACAATTACAGTAAAGTGTAGTTTAAGCACTACTTTCTAAAATTTTGTATTCAATTTTCCCCATAAGACTCACCCAACTTCGTAACACTTCTCTGAGACTTTCATAACACTAACTTTCATTTCTCTAAATTCTATATATGAAACGAGGTGCATCAATTCCTACAATCGCATAGTATACGTTTATTGTTGTAGATAAGTCACAACGGAGTGTTACGGAAGCTCTTGTTGATATTTAATGTCACGAAAGTTTCAAACAAACCGTCATTGAGACCTCCACTCCATACTGATTCAACTGCAGTGAAACGACTTCCCATCACAAATCACTATCTTCCCATCTATCTATCATTCACATTCACTCTTCTTGTAGTTCTTGTTTTCTTTCTTCTATCTCATTCACTTCCGGTGGCTTTTACTTCACTTTTTGCATCCTTACTTCAATTGATAGAGTAATGCAGAAGTTTCCAAAATGTATCGAGCAAATTGAAATTATTAAGTTTGTGGAAATAATATCGAGTTCATTGGCAAATTGTGCATCTCGTCATCGAGTGAAATGAATTTAAACTCAAGCTAAGTCTGCGAGCAAAAGTAATTTCGGTCCGTTTAATGAATAATTCCTCACTCGAAAGCGGTGTCAGCGACGGCGAGCCCAAGATTTCAACCCCGCACCTACTGATCCGCGTTCGAGTATCTTACCGACTTCGCCACTAGCTCCACCCAAAGATATAAACCTTGCAAATTTTGACAGGTCTTAAATTCATATAAGTCATTTTCATACATTAGAATATTACCATTTTAACTTTTAGGCTACGCCGATAGCAGTCGACATGCTGTTCGCCTGCACATCATATAGACTTATCTAATCTTTTTAAAGCCACTGACATTCATTCGAGACAAGAAACCGACGCTAGACTAATCTGTAGCATTCATTTAGTCTGATGTGATACAATTTCTGCCAGTACAGCTTCTGTTGCTGCCGCAAAGCAACGACTGATCGTTATTGACAAATCAGTGTGGCTCGCTCTGGTTTATCAGTCGATAACGAGACAGGTTGCCCGCAGTGTTTGACATTGTCCAGTCGTTCCACATAAATTCTGTCGATATTCCATCAGAGTGGATGGCCTTCCGCATCCCTCCCGCTTCCAATGCGTATTTTATAACACAATAATATGGTACAAAATCCAGACGAAGTAATCGATCTCTTTTCCAAATCGTTTCATATTAATTACGAAGCTATCTTGTTAGGAGTTGCTATAAGTTATTGTTTAAATTCTATTTAAGCTAGATAAACCGATCTGGATGAGATGAGAAAAGGGCTCTGTTTCTCTTAAGTTTCTTGTTTCAAGTCAATTTCTTAGAAATTATTTGCATTAAATTTGTGGAAATAATAATGCTTCAGAAGATGAGAGCAAATCTGGAAACGACATTGATCGAAAAGATGTTATCAGCGTAAAAAGTTTATATCAGCTTGATTTGAGCAATTATACCAATAAATCGCTATTTATACATGCATTACCTATCTAGTCAATCAATCCACCAAAATTATCTAGTCAATCTATCTAATACATTAATTAATCTATTATATGAACTCCCTCCTCACCGTTTCCATTGTCACAGTCTGAAAGCAATTAATAAGAGAAGACAAATAAGAAAACTAATGAAAAAATATAAAATTAAAATTAAAATATAAGAAAGCTAATTAAAAATTAGAGTAAACAAATGAACATGAACTTTATTTAAAATAAACAAATTACATTTAATCGCACTAATATAGGTCTTGTGAGCAGTCATAAATTTACTCTTTTGAGAAATTCTCTGTGATTTAATCAATTGATTATTTAAGGAAAAAATTAAAAAGGATCCAAAGAAAACTGATCTGAATGCGGTTGAATAAAATATCTGGCATTAGAAAGTATCTAGAATTAGGAATCTAGTATCTACACGCTTTGATCCTTGCACGTTTAAGTTCCTGTTTGTTCGTGCCAGTGTATGTGCGAGATTTTGCCTGTGGGGTTAGACCAGAAAGTGACAAGCAGGATTAGACCAGACATCTGGACAACATCCGTCCAACCCCTCCCCACTTGGTAACCCTCTTCCCACACTTTTACATGGCTTTACCCTACCACCAGCCACTGGTAGGGACATCATGCCCAGAGGCCATGAAACCACAGGAAGTCAAACTCCCACCCTGCCAGGGTTTATGTCTCAATCAGTTGTACTAATGAATTTAAAGTAGGCTACACTTTATTCTGTGTGAAGTTCATTTACGTGCATAAAGTACATTCACTTGTGGTCATTAAGAGGTGAGCAGATGATATTGTTTTAACCGAGTGATGTGATGGAGTAAAATTCTGATTGCACATCAATAAGTAAAGATACTAACATGAGCAGTCACTGAGAGACAGAGACAGAGAGACAGGGAGACAGATAGAGGGACAGCGCGAAGATTAAAAAACGGAAAGTAGAATACAACGCATTTTAAACAGTTTATCTTAATTTTTAACAAACTATTAAATTGAAACATTTATGTAATTTTACTAGCGATTGAGTTAATTGACGATTCGTAGATATCCTAGCAAACCTAAATTTCCAACAGTTATTTGAATTGTTGCTATCTGCTTGAGGCAACACTGAAATAAGATGATAAGATAGCTACGGTCTAGCGATGCTAACGTGCTGTAGAGCTTGTACATCTAGGTTCAAGTGGTCAGATGTCATTAGAACTTTAGAGTTATGGAGAAACCAATGTGCCTACATGTATGTGCCTACATATATGTACCTACATGTATATGCCTACATGTATGTGCCTACATGTATGTGCCTACATGTATGTACCTACATGTATGTACCTACATGTATGTACCTACATGTATGTACCTATATGTATGTGCCTACATGTATGTACCTACATGTATGTACCTACATGTGTGTGCCTACATGTATGTGCCTACATGTATGTGCCTATATGTATGTGCCTATAAGTAGGTGCCTACATGTATGTGTCTACATATAGGTGCCTACCTGTATGTGCCTACATGTATGAGTCAACCCTGTAACATACTGGACATAATACCGGATTTTTGGAATGTCCAATGTCCACGCATTAATCTTTAATTTGCAGGTCAAGTTTATATAAATAGATTACCAATCTGCAAACTGTCAATTTTTGATAGCCATGCAATCACAATCTTCTGTGTAATGACATTTTGTACGTCAATCAATCAATCAATCAATAAGAATTTAACGTCCGGTTCCTCGCCATAAGGCAATGTCAGGGACGTCATATATATAAGACCAAAATATTGGTAAATACATGTATGTATTGGTTTATATATACGTCGCATGTCATGTTAAGTATATACATGTATATATAAATAAATAGTCAGAGGATGGCTAATTTGTTTAACAATCTAAAGACACACTTCGTATCTGGCAAATAACAACAAAATCTATTTAAGAAAAAATCAATACGCAATCAAAAACAAACTAATTTCATGATGTTATAGAATAATTATTACAAAGAAATAAAGAAGCTAATTATAAATTGTATTTTAATTATTCATAGAACACATGTGAGCTTGATCCACATCAGAATGAAAATCGACTGACAAACTACTTGAGGAGTTGAGATATCTTAAGAGGTTGAAGAGGAACTGAAGCGAAGCAGGAGAGTTCTGAGTGATAGAGTCTGTTCAAATACGTTCCATGCACTGCTCAGATACGTCGATCTTTGATCAGTCTACAACTGTATTTGTTCGCTTCAGTATGACTGTAAAGGACTGGAATTTCATCATTACTTATCATTAAACAATCTTGTAGGATTGAGTAAGCCTAGCGTAACAGTTGAATATGACGATAGAGTTAGAATATTAGAGAATTAAAATTTGGAACCCCCTCTCTATGTCTTAGTACACTCACTGCCTAGTTGCAGACTTAGTGCACTCACTGCGTACTTGCAGATCCAAAACGGCATAAAACGCCGCCACTCTTCTCTGTCTCCCGATTTCCTGTTCATGTCCACCCACGCGTGTATCTTTAAATCATCCATATTCATAATCTCGGTCTGCCTCTGCTTCTCTTTCCTTCCTTCTGATTTCTCTGATATCATTTAGTAAACCTTCTCTAAAGACGTCATAGAAGGTGAATGGAAGGACGGAGAAGTAGAGGCAGACCAAGTGCACTTAGGCATTCTTATGGAAAAATGCCATTTATAGCTAAATTACGAGTTTAATTCCATAGCCTCGCTAAAATTTATATGAAATTTCATTCAACATTGTTTGCTATAGGCTAACATTTACTTAAAATATTTGCATTCAATTTTAGTTTTATAATAAAACATTTGTAACTCTATTCAAAAATAAAATATGAAAACCCGCACTATTGGCTAAAAAGTAAAATATCACCATATCACCACCAATCAGATATTTGTAAAAGATTTCTTACAACTAAAGAACTGTACAAAGTTACCGTATGTTTTATTTTACCATAAAGTTGTTTTTGATATTAGTAACTAAATAGGACTAGATCAGGTCACCTGCTAAGATGATGGAGATTAAATGGAAAACTATTGCCGCTGACATTCGACGACTGACACTCAACCGGTAGCCTGTCTTACTACATGAAACAATATCCGCCAAACCATCTTATCGAATGAGCAACTGAGAAATGTAAACATTTGTTCAGCTTCGTCATCGTGGTTTCTAACGAGAGGTTAACGGAAGGTTAAAGAGTTGAGTCGAGGTTAAAGAGGAGAAGATATGGTCTCATGATTGCTCGCAGAATTTATTAATCCACGGCTGTTTTAATTGAACACGAATGCGTGAACCGAGCAATTGTTCATTTATTGATGTTGTGCAGATAAAATAATGTGCCTACTTGCAGAGGCTTTGTGTAAACTAAACTGTATACTCTATACGTGTATGCAGTATGCTGAATTGAAGTAATAAGTTTTATTTGCTTTTAATTAGATATACTGTAGATAAAAGACCGTAGAGCTGATCTGAACTGGATTAAATTGGGCAATGATCATTTTTGCATACAAGCCTATATACATGTAAAGTAGCATTAGGCAAGTCGAAGAGTGTACTGGCTGGTTAAATGTGAGACATTTCTTTGAATTTTTTAACTCAATTAATCATATGTACAAGTTCATTAAAGCGGAATAGCTATTACGAATTGAGTGTTATTAGATGATTGTAATGCATTCACTTATTAAAACCTCATTAACTAAACCTATATTGAAAATTTACATTAGTGTAATAAAATTAGTCATAGATCAAATATTTGCCAAGTACACCGAGCGAAGAAATACAGAATAAACGAGAATTCAAATAATAATATTCTGCTGCATGGGGATGGATTCAAATGCGGAATAAAACTTCCCTGAAATGAAAAAGAGGTGACTAGATCAACTAAGATTGTCGTGGGATACAGTGGTTACTTAAAGCTACTTCTAACACTGACCAGTAAGACGCAGAATACTTTCGGACAATTTTATATCTATAAAGATGAGTTGCCTTGTCCCGCGGATTTTAATTTCCTGCATAAAGCGGATGTGATTAGTAAAACTAACAACAGTGCGAAGTAAAAATTAATTTTGTCAAGTTTAACTAGATATACTAAAACTCAGTTAAATTTTAAGTTCAAAATTGTAATACCTATAATTAGTAAGAAATCAGTCGTTAAATTGAATTCAGTAAGTTTTATACCACTATATATGGAGGTAATACATTAGGTTATAGTGGGAACTTGAAAAAGAATTAGGGCGCTGCGAAATAGAGTAAAAAGTCTTTAATATTCTACTTACATAATTGCACACCCTGAAATTAAAGCTGAGACAAAAATTATAATCATATTTGTACGACAGTTTCATGACTACACAAAATAATAATCCACAAAAGGAAGTAAAAATTAATATTTGTCAAACAATACTGACAATATTGTATTTATCGTAATTCAAACTCTCAGTCATTCAGACTAACCATCACTAACTAATACAGCACATAACAAAATAACACATAATACATAACACACAGCACATCATAAATTATAGCCCGCCATAAGAGTGAGAAAAACCTCGACATGGTAATATCAATATAGTCCATCTCACAAGATTCGACCACTGTTATATTTATAAAGTAAACAAAAAGATGGTCAAGTGCTTGCTCATTCATAACTACTTCCACGTGAACTTATATTAAATATCTATTGTTATTCCAGATCATCTTGAAGCGGACACGTGTCAGGATATTAAATATCACACTATATGGGGGCGAATGCATCTTCTCTAAGACTAATCCTTATACAGTACATCAGGTTTATACTCAATAGAGAATACTGAAAAAGACTAAAAGTACGAAATGGATTTACCAAAATAAGTGATAAGGGCATATTATTCTGAAGGCTACTAAATCCTCTAAGTATCTGTCTACATTTCAGAATGCCGAAGATAAATTTAAAATAAAATTCAAATTTATCAAATCCAGGTTTTGAACTAGTACTGAAATATATTCCACAATAAGATTGTATAAAGTAATTAGGACAAAGTCGGTTTACCCAGAATAGCAAGTATGCTTATACAGATATGCTTTGTTTAAGAGTAACTATAGACACATAAGATAAATGAATTTCTAAAAATTCTGAGGGAGAATATGCAGGCAAAACATCGTCAATTTGTAGAAGAGGAGTTGAAGTGCACAGTTTATTTTTCGCTCTTTAGACAAGTATATGCACTGTGCTTATGCGTTTTTGCTCGCTTGTTTTCTTTTGCACATACACTGCGCAAAGACTAAGCTGTATTATCTTGCCCCAGTAGCGAAATAAAGGTGCAGTCCTAACAGTATACTAGTATCTCATACCTTCCTAGTATATAATGATACAATATGAAGGAATGAGACCTAAGTAAATAAATGATAAATAAATAACACACGCCATGGTGAAACCATCAACTATGTTAATCTCCGTATCTTTTTAATACCTCATATTAAATCCGTTGGACAATTTAATCCGTTTTCCGTGTAACCAGTCCTTTCATATTTTGTGATTGTCCTATATTTTAGCCTCAACTCTGCGTTCTAGTGAAACAAATCCTCAAGAGTTGAATTCACTTCAGGATCGTTCATTTAGAACGTCATGACGTTGTTACCTGAAACCTCTAACCATCAAGCTTTTGAGGCATTAAATTTATTTATTAATTAAAATTACTAATTATTTAATAAATTAAATTAATTTATTTTAATTTATTGAGACAGTAGTAAATGGTTACACATGTATTTAGCATTTGAACGAGATCTAAAGACCACTTCGAGACGACTGCAGTATTACACATAAGCTTCTGATATGTGCCATACCGACACAAGTATATACACACACGTGTATGTAGTTAGACTTGTTCGAGTTCTCCTACTGAAAGCTCTATACATGTAAGTGATATCAACAACTACTGAAAACATAATTGATATCAATGCCTCATACCAGGCTAATAGTCCACCAGATCTGTTTTCTCGTTTTTCCCATAAACTTTACTCCTAATCATATACTTTATGATTCTCCCCCGCCCTCGCTACTTTTCTTTAGAATAAAATTTAGGTAAACGGCAAAAATGCACAAGAATACTAAAATTGGTTTGAGTTTTCTAACAAAAATTATTGTGCGTGTTACGACTCCGGATGCACCAAACTAGTAGCTACTTTCTTTATCTATATAAAATAGTCAATGACTATATTAAATAGTCAATGTCTATATTAAATAGTCAATGACTATATTAAATAGTCAATGACTATATAAAATAGTCAATGACTATATAAAATAGTCTATGACTATATAAAATAATCTACGACTATATTAAATAGTCAATGACTACATAAAAAAGTCTTTAACTATGCAGCAAGTTATTTTTACTATACAGCTACATTTCATCAGCATATTTTTTATCGTAAGAAACCTTTTACAGTGTCAACAGATTTGACCAAATTGACTTTTATAGCATATCGCTTTGTACTTTGATTACTAATGTCATACATAATTTCGTACATAATCAAAACAATCTTTATGCACTGTAATGCTTAATGATTCTACATCGACGTAGTTTTATTCAATAAAAACTTTCCGTAGAATTTAAATCGAGGTGTTTAGTACAGGGAATGAAATGTCTAGATGGGTTGTACATTTCTTTATTTTCTGTTTGATGCTACATAATTATGTTGAGTCACACTTTTAATTGTTGATTTGACTGCATTCAAAATTTTTTGCCGATGTTTGATGGCTTTTAGACCTAAGTAAACATCTGTAGGCCTGCTACTACAATTTTTTGCTGAACAGCTCAGATGAGCAGCGACATCTAAATTAATTAATTTCACATTTTGACATGGTTTTATTGAGTTTCTAAGCACTTTTACCTTATTTTATTTTATCTCTTATCTGATGAGATGAACTAAATAGATTTGTATTCGTTTAAATTACATAAGAGCGTATAAATAGTAACTCTAGTGTGCATGTAAATTATCCATCATACTGCTGAAAGTTTTGCAACATTAAATAACAAAAATGTTCTTAAATATAAGCTTTCTGCTTGCAGCAATATTTTAATCTTTAACTAGTGTCTTTATTCTTAAAAATGAAGTATTAGGCCTGTACAGGATTTAAATTGATTAATTTTCTCATCCTATACTTTCAACTTTTGGCTATGTTAAAATTGCATATGTCTATATTTTATATTACATGTAGCCTATATCTATTAAGACATATAGCTATGCCTTTATTTTCCCCCTATCATCTCTCTCTCTCTCTCTCTCTCTCTCTCTCTCTCTCTCTATCTATCTCTCTATATCTTATCCACGGATAGCTGTCTTTCAGTTCGCATTCGTTAAATCTCTTCAGTTCATCGGGCACGCTCCAATTGCTTTAAAGTTTATTGTTCATTAAGATTTCATTCTGAAGTATTCCACTCTCCATAAGAACTTATCTATTATTCCACTGAAAGAAATATGACCACAAATCGTTCGACGTTCAGTAAATCACACTTGCTCCGGATTCTATAGATGCAAAAGCGTTGTTAATGAATCTCTCTAAATGCTTTTAAAAGAGTTTGTAAGGTTTTGACGTGAGCAAACGAGAGCTAAGTGATGGTTCTAAATCTATCTTTCATCATACAGTTCGTCGTATCTTTATATCACACTTGTTAAGTTTAGCCACTTTGAAAAAGCTATTGTTGAATTTTATACATTATCTATATGTAAATTTTAAATTGTTAATGTATATCCATTTGCATACATTCATACGTGTCAAATGTTACTGGCTTAGTTACATGTATGTTAAAAATAACTACATTTCCATAATTTAACGAACTTAGCATATCTCTCCCTCTCTCTTAGTGCACTACCTACTGGCAGGTCCATGGCTTTCCTCTTCATGTCCACATATGAATGAATCTTTAAATCATCTAACATATATATAAGTTTTATTTATTTAGACTACTTAAGTGTGCTACTTCCACCTGTTGATCTTAAATTCCGTTCATGCGTTGCACTTGTTCATGACAAACGTTTCTATTTGATATTATGATAAATAAAATAAACAATGCCCTACTTAACATTGTGCTTACGATACAAAATAACTTATCAAGTTTTCAGTACGAATATGAGATCTTGAGCTTGCCGAATAAATTGTTAAATTCTGAAGAATTTAATTAGTACACGTTCCTTGTAAACTGACGGTTTCTCTTCTGATTCGCTATAATATGCATTCGCTATATTTCGCTAGTATATTTACAAGTAATGTATTTAAGCTGAAACGAAAATTACAAGAACTTTAACAAAACAAAGAAACAACTAAAACTCTGTAGCACATTATGTATGTCTTGTGTTTAACTTGACCCTATACGACCAAAATATTTTAACCAAAAACAGCTCCTATCTTAAATAGACAAGTAAGATTATTCACATTACTCTAGTGTTATTCTAGTTAATTATATATATATATATATATATATATATATATATATATATATATATATATATAATTTACTTATTTAGTTATTTGTTTTATAACATTATATCCCTTAATATTATTTGCTATTGCACAATTTCTCTCCTTTGTTATGTTTGCCTGTTGATGTTGATGTGTTCTTTTTTTGTCGAGAATTAAAGATTATTGATGTAAAACTAATTTCTAAATGTTCAACACATTTAAATGTCAAGATGCAATTGCTTAACGTAAGATTATACTAATGGGATTCATGCTAATAGAATGTGGCACCGGTGAACCATCGCTTTGGGTAAATATACACAAATTAGATAATGCAAGACCACAGCCTCGAGGGTTGAATTAGCGTCAGCGGTGGAAGGAAGGGTTAGGCGTCGAACTCAGGACGGCTAAGGCCGGAGCGTGAAACTCTAGTTACGGGCTAATTGGTCAGTCATCGCTTTGTGAAGAAATCCCAAGAGTGGAAGAAGGATTGAAGGAATTAACTCGTCTGACTCTATACTGGCAAATACTATTGATAGAATGATCGATTAGAGAGAGAGAGAGAGAGAGAGAGAGAGAGATAAGAGGATAGAGAGAGAGAGAGAGAAAGAGCAATTGGCTTTGCTTTAAAAGAATGAGTGAGACAGAAATAGCATAATTATATTAGGATGGTAACTGACATGCATATTCATGAGAGAAAATTTGATAAATTTATATATATATATATATATATATATATATATATATATATATATATATATATATATATATATATATATAATAGTTTAACTTATTTATTACAACTAAATTATTACAACTCTACTATCTGTAGACAACTACAGATAGACATTTTGTACAAAGTTAATATTGTAATATCATAATTAAGAAATTGCAGAAATGATAGCTTATCGTTGTATCTTGCACCCTCGTTTAAAACAAACATCGCCGCAGTAAAATGACAAATGACTTTATAGAGAGACTATATTTGGGCAAAGAAAACCCTTGCAAGCTTTGGCCAGAATCTGCAAAATGTAATTAATCAAAACTCTCAAAACTGCAATTTATCACTCACCTGACACATCTTGGACAATACATAAATTTCTATTCAACAAGCGTTGATTTTGGGTGGGGTTGTTGGGTTGAAGTTGCATAGGATAAGCTAAGAGCAGGAGAAAGAGGTGGAAGGGGTAAGGTGGTATAGAGTAGAAAAAACGTGCCAATGAAGACTACAATACGAATGAACACGTGAGGTTGGCTTAGACATACAGGTAGATTGTAAAAAAGATTAATTAAATGGATTTTGAAATATAATAGCATTTATAACGTTCGGTTAATCAGCGGTCGATTTAATCGGGTGGAGGTAACGTCGACTTACAAAACAGAAATGAGGGATGAAGAGTTTAATTGTAAGGATTTTTATTTAATAGTACAGAGAAATATATTAACTATTTATGAGAACACTTTGCTAAACATTATAAAGTAAAAATATACAATATTTTAATAATTTCGAACATATCGTTTATTCAGCAGAGTATAAACTTTAATATAATCACATATTATGTGATTTTACACATATTATGTGTACAATTTCCATGTATGATAGAAAGTTTAACTTTATATTTACTTAGATATATTGCATAATTTGTATGAGATGAAAGTTTAGCTTAGATTATTAATATTGATAATTAGATTATTAATTAATTATCTACGTACAGATGCTGCATATAGCGATAAACTATTGTTACACTTTTTCGATCGATTAAAATAAACGAGATATAGAATTATGTGACTCGATTTTATTAATTTCATCAATTTCACAATTTCTAAGGAATAACAACAAAAGATATTTTATTTTTTTAGTTTTAATATTAGTACTTATTAACGTCCGATTCGTGTGCAAAGAGTAACGAATAAGGAAATGTAAAAAAATCTAAAATCTTAGGAGTCGCCGGATAGTAAGAGTCTCCTTATTTCGCTTGAGGTTTGTACGAGAAATGTCCATTTCAAAATGTCGGTTGCAGGCTCAATTGATGGACGGCCAGACGTGGGAAAGGTTAACATAAACCACGCGTGCAGGCTCAACGACCCTTTGTTACTCTCGAGATATCAACAATACAGCATTTCTTGCGTCAGTGCTTTCTTCTAAACCATCGTCTTTACCTCATGATTGTGTTATCAAATCGATACAATGAAGATGTGCAATAAATTACACAGTAAATTGAACCGGCGATTATAGTGTTTGTAGATAGATTAAACTCAAACAAGCATCTGAGAAGTCCATATAAGGTTAATCATTGCTAAATTAGCACTCGAGTCCGTTAGCAAACTTCATAGGCTAAAGTTGGTGTCGGTCTCTTGACCAAAACACATATATTAAATTTTGTGTTTTACGGCTGAAGATGACATCATTTCAAACGATATTAGGCTATACATGTATGTTCACTATAACAATTTAAAGGTTGTTTATCAGGCAAAAATGCTTTTGTCCAATTAATTTATCCAAAAACATATGCCATAATTCTATCTCTTCATTGCCGAGATGGATTGAAAACAAACAAAGTTTATCCTACAAAGAAAGGTTTGAAGGTAGAAAGAGAAATGCATCACGAGAAAACTTCTTCAGATAATTTCTATCAAGCATCTTTCATTTCGGACCGGAAGTTGAATTCTGAGACTTTTCATTTCGGATCGAGTCTCGTGTTTGATCAGCAAATATCTCAAGAATTCTCCTCATCATTTCTATTTCCTGTGTCATCGAAACATCAGCAGCACATTTACTGTCATATCTCATAACATCTCCTAATTTTCTTCCCGAACTCTTTTTCTCATACTCATTCTCTCTCCGTATCTACTAGTTATCTCTTTCTCTCTCTCTCTTTCTCTCTATTGTTTCTTCTTTTCTCTTTATCCTTTCTGTACTCCGAAGTCAACCATACTCTGTTATTTCTGTTTCTTTCTCTCTTTTTTTATAATATTACATTATATATATATATATATATATATATATATATATATATATATATATATATATATATATATATATATATACACAGTATATACATGTACTTTCATGTATGTATATACATACTCGTGTGTGCATGTGTGTAAGAGAAAAAGGGCCATGATTTCCTACTTAGAAGATTAAAACCACAATATATGCATTGATAGTACAAGAAACAAAATGCAAAAGAGAAATATTTAACAACATTTAAGCAAATCAATATACCTTAATCGTAATGTATAAACAAAAATCGCTTCGTTTTAGTTATTTAATCATTTCAATCGTGCAATTATCTGATTACATTACACACTGTAATGGTTATGATAGCAATGACAAGGGCGATGGGATCACGTTTGAAGATTTTGATAGTAATCATCACATCAGGGCAACAATAATGATTATTATGTTGTATTGTGTAGTATTGCAGACGTTGTGTGAGGTCCGAAACTTAAAGCAACATCTGTCAGCAGATGGAGACTCTGTTCACTGTGCTGTTGGCGCTTAATGGAAACAATGCAAGAAACAGAATTGAGGCCTTCCTTATTACAATTTGACAAAAACTCATAACGCTAAGGCCTAGTTTAACGTCAGTTTTCTTCTCGAATATCATGTCAGTGAAGGTGTGAGCACTGGATTAAACTTATTCCTACTGATCCGCTGTCGAACAACTTGTCAACAGGCCAAAGGCTCAACCCAACAATACCTAGGCCTACTAATTCGCCTAAAATGTACGATAACCGTATTGTCAAGAAATATAGGGGCCTACGACGAAAAACAAAACTAAGGGTTACATGTTGATGAGAAGTGTAATAGCCAATAATTAATTTAGAAAACTACGTATCGGTTAATAACTAATAATAAACTAGTTAAATGATTAAAAATTAATTTTTAAAAATTTGTTTGAATAATTTTAACAAGACAAAATAATAGTTACTTTTTATTTTAGAGGCTTCTTCGGATTTTATCGCTTCTCACATCGGATTATACAGAACAACCTGGATATGAAAAATGTTCCACTGGCGTAGGCCTAATTTTAACTGCTTAATTATCCATTTTTTAATTTTATTTCATATTTATTCACAGTTCAATGTTAAGTTGTGGATCGCAATTTTTCAAATTTACAAAAAAGCAATATATCTTACACTACAAAACCTCCTACAAAGTAAATGGAATTTTGTAGCCAATGATTTAAAAATCTACCTGTACATATCAGCGGCTAGTTTTTCATTTGGTAGATCACAGCTGCACGTAGAGAACAAAGTGGGGATGATTTATGAATTGGCGTACGATTATTACCACAAGTAAAGAAGCACAGTAAGTGCGAGAGAGACGCTTTATGTAAAACTGATTTATGGATTAGACCGACCGCATCAGCCATAAAAAGTTACAATAAATCTTTAGTCAATCAGTTGTTGGTTGTGTGAATGATAACTTTATTAAGTACGTTTATTTTGTTTGATCTACAAGAGATCTATAGGAAATCTATAGGATGAATAAAAGATTTATAGGATCTATAACATAACTCTTGGATCTATAAGAGATTAAGATCTACAAGATGCGTAAGAGATGGACTCAATTTTCAAAAATTAGAAAGAGATAGATAGATAGAGAGAGAGAGAGAGAGAGAGAGAGCTGGAGATAAAAATTGAGTTCTACCGATGAGCCCAATTTATGCAAAAAATTTCACATTCGTAAAGGGCTCAATCAGACATTTTTGTACGAAAAATGAACTTATACTGAATCTCACATTTTGCACTATTTTACTAAAATGGCAGACCCAAGTTATCAATTTCTACTTCCTGACTGATTGTTGCCAAAGTCACAACTTCATAATCAATCGGTCACGAAGTTGATCACATCATAAAGTCCGAAGATTTATTAAACTCTAACGCTTTCACTTTTCAGTGTTTTAAAATTTCTTACGATCAACAAGATTTTGAGTACATTAACATTTCATGGGAAGAGTTTGTGAGGTTTGCTGAAGATAGGAACGAACGAAGGAATATTGCCGCCCTATGTTCTGTTCAGAAAGCAAGGAATTGTCGAAGAACGTTATCTTTAGCTTAGCCAAAACAAATAACATTTTATAAGATGGGCAATGCATTTCATCGCATCTCAATTAATAATCACTTCAACTATTGCAGTTTTATAAATTCTAAATATCAAGCAGAGATTCACTACTTTAGCTTCAATAAGGTTTACAGCAGCCTCAAGTAACGTTAGCGAACAACAAGAGGTTAAAGCAATCCAATCATCCTGTTTGTGGAGGTGCATGACTCCCATAAATATCAGAGACTTCTTCATTCACTGTTGTCGCCCCAGGTTACTGTCATATGATGTTTCAATCGTAGTGCGGGGATAGTATTAATAGTCTATAATAGTGCTACATTGCAGCGAATTGCTCTGGGTTAGATGTTAAAATTTAATAAAAGCACAACAATAAAGAGATTTTTGCTTTAGGCACAGGTTGCGGTATCTCTATGGTATAGCCACTGCCTGTAAATACCTTTTAGCTTTCATTATTATGCAAATCGAGAGTCATATGCTGAAACTGGAGTTTAGTTAGTGCTTCATGAATTTAATTACTAGACGAACTGAATTTTTCTTAGCATACGCATTGGTTACTTTGCTATATACATTTATATTCCTAGCAACGTGTTACAAAGCATCTTTTCAAAAGAAAGTTGTGATAAATAGTAGCAGTAGTTGAAAATAGTTACACACATTATTTTCGCTCACGTTTTTAATCCGTAGAATTTAAAAAAATAAATACTAAAGGCTTAACATCTGTTACTTTTTACTGTTACTGTTACTGTTAACAACAAAGGATACTATTAGAGACGTCCCCCACATCAAATATCAGTACAATGAAATTATCAAAGTTCTTTGCTTCAAGGAATAGCTAACTCATAGCGAGCTATTAGATTTTTAGCTCATCTTTCTCGTATCTAAATTTTACCTTAAGATTTGCAGGCCTAACATAACTAATACTCATCTTTTTACACAACTGTCAAATTATATTGTTGAAGAATTTTTCAATAGTTAAAAATAAATCATAAATATATGTCTTTTCATCCTAAGTCAAATTATGATTTTATTTCTTTATTTAATTATCACATGCATTACATTAAAGTTAAAAATGCTCAACAATAGTTTAGAAGGTCGCAAAAATGCAAATAAATCAAACGAAAATATATTGGTTTGTCAATTTGTCAGACGTTAAGCACTTTGCCTCTGAATCCTGGGGACAAAGAATGAATGGATTATCACGACACGGTCTGGGAATCGGAATATTCCGTCATGGGAATTTCTCTCCATACAGATGTAGATGTGATCAGCTGGGGTTGAAATCTCTTAATCTGACATTTAGACAGGGGCTAAGCGCCAATCAACCTGGCGTCCATCAAAACTGGAGAAATCTCATTCCACGTCCACTGCTTTCCACTCAAATCAATGATTTTCGATGGTATTTGCATTCCGCATATAAAATCGATCGAATTCTTAATTTCTTCAGTCAATCGATTTGAATCGCGATGTTTTGTTGTCGAAAAAGGATAATTATTTGTATTGTACGGTATATTAATTATAACTATATTATATATTAATTACAATATTATGATTAATAGTACTTAATATTATAATATTAATTACAGCATTTGCTAGACTAATGCAAAAATTGAAGAAGTGACAGACTTAATGCTGTCGAACAACTAGGGGGATGAAAAGCGATGCAGATAATAATAAAGAAGGAGGATCCTGGGAGTTTATCTAATCCCTTGGAGAACGCATGGGTGGAGTCGAAAGACAGGAGCCGTCACGGACTCTCGAAAGACTTCCGGCAAGTATCCCAGATTCCCCTCCAGGACTCCTGAGAGGCAGGCCCAGGCTTGCCTCGATGGGACACCCCGGACGTCCAGGAATTACATGGAATGAGGGGAGATCAAGCCCGTCCCTAGGGAGACGTCCTGCATAATTGTGATGGGACGAGCGGCTGCCGTATGTTCAATCCATCTGGATACTTTTCAAATTCCACTTCCTTATCCTGTCAGTAGCTCGTATAGCATTTTGTGTATGATAGTGAAAATAGCGTACGATTAATTCAAAAGCTCTTTCATTATGATTTCGGCTATCGATGCGCTATTTTGAAGTCATAGATGATATCGAATCATCTCATTCATACTTATCAGAGAACTTGTGTCGATGTCACACGCCCAGTTGCTTGTTTACTTAACGTCAAGGTAATGGCTCACAAAAACTTCCGCCATTTGTTTCTCATTCGTAGCCTTTTGTTTTCCGTTCAACGTCATTTATTTTCCGCTCAGCAGCTTCTGTACCACTGTCAATCAACCGCATCGAATTCTTGTCACACTTCCATTGCCTAATTAAAACATTTGCGTGAAGCTTTTCCTTTTATTGCTGACACACGAAACGATCATATCATCTCCCAACAAATATTTCCATAAATGGTTTATAACAGAAATTCTTACAATATGATCGACGAAAGGATTGTCTTTTATCAGCAATGCAAATGCATCAGATTTAATTGAAGACCCTATATTAATCGTGGAAGAAGTAAACACAGAAACTGTTAAAACAATTAAGTATTATAAAATAAAACAAATCCGACCTTCTTAGTTGTTGTTCCGTTACTACTAAATATCTCTTCGAAACAATGTTATAATTGAATAGATTCATCTTTTAAAAATAAAGAGCACTTTAGAATATCATAATTACTATCCCTTAATTTTAAGAAAATGTAAAAATCAACATGGCACTGGTTGAATGGCTTAATTGAAAGTACACTTTCCCCAAGATCAGGAGTCTGCGAAATCGAATCTTCACAGAATCTTGCCTAAGACTTTGACAACACGCAGATAGCGCAAAGTCACACGTTAACTTCTGTAGATTTTTCTACATTAAGCAACGGTAAACACAAAATGGTTCAATGCACGAAGCCACTTGCATTGAGAACGTGGAGAATAATCATTATTAAACGATTCATCTTTGAACTAGTTTTGTGGATTTTGATATATGTACCATTTTGGGCCTTCTCTTTTCTTACTGGCTTGAATTTGTTTCAATAGTGAGCGATGTTGTCATGGACGACATTAGTCCTTTAGTTGTTGTTGTTGGGAAGAGCACAATGTAGAATGAAGACTTTGTACCAATGGGATCAGGCAGGTCATCGATTCATTATTTCGTCACCAGGGTTGGATTGGTACCACATACCGATAACATCTCTAGTTTTCGAAGTTTCGAGACTCCACGTCGTAACCTTTAACTTCACTTATTCAAGGAGCTTCGTTGTATTTCGCCATATTTATGACTTTCTTCAATTCAATCTCTACTGCATGTGCCGCTGAGTATAAAACCTTTGTTGCATTTACTAACTTTAGATTTTCTTCAAATTATAACCAAAAAAATTATTATAAATCATTATTTATCAGAATATAACCGATATTTTCAAATTATGTTAAGTTGTCAGTGTCATTTTGTTGCACATTCAGGCAGAAATATCTGCGATAGACAAAGCTTAAATTAGTCAGTGTTGCATGTTGGAATATTTCCTATACATGTATATAACATAAAGGGATATGAAATAACTTGTTGCACTTTAATTCAACAACCACGTATTAAAAACGGTTATCTGAGCGGATTGTTTAACGATCATCTATATCCACGTAAGATTTTCAACGTCAGACCATTTTCCTGTTGTATTCACTTATAATCATGTTAAGCCAGATACTATTAAAAATTCACCTACTGTTTCATTTAGGTGTTTAAATAACGTTGATCTTGATCTCTTTTGTTCTGATCTTGAAAATTCGACATTGATCAAGTCTCCTGCTAATGATCTTGATGAATTAGTAAAACAGTATAACACTACTCTTTCATTTCTACTTGATAAGCATGCACCTCTGACTATCAAAAAGCTTAAGAAATCTAACCCTTGGTATACTTCTGGTCTGAGAAAGCTAAAGGCTGCATGCTGTAGAGCTGAAAGAAAGTGGCATCATACCCATTCTGATTTTTGGAAAACTGTTTCTAATTTGCAACACAAGATTTAGCGTACTGCTATTGCTAATGCTAAGAAAGAGTACTACTTCTCTTAGGTCAGTAAGGCTGTGAATGTCAAGAGTTTATGGAAAACCGTTAATGATCTTTTACATAGATCTATTTATCCTTCTCTTCCTTCTACTCCTATGGAGTCACTGCCTGAACAATTTTCAATTACTTTACAGATAAGATAAGCAATCTTAGAGAAACTATCACTCCAGCTCCTAACTCTACTCCTCATACTCCAGTAGAGAATCATTCCAAAGATGAGCTTTCTAATTTTACTCCAGTTACAATTGATGAGATTACTAAATTAGTTTTAGACTCTCCAGCCAAACAGTGTGACTTGGACCCTATCCCAACCTCTCTTTTAAAGAAGTGTATTCACATACTTGCTCCTGTATTAACATTGATTGTTAACCTCTCTCTCTCTCTCTACTGGCAAATTTCCTCGCACTTTCAAGCGTGCTGTTATTACTCCATTGCTTAAAAAGCCCACACTGGATAAGGAATTATTGTCGAATTACAGGCCTATATCTAATCTGTCATACATATCTAAGCTCACTGAAAGAATTTCTCTTCAAAGGCTCTCTACTCATCTCTCTTACAATGATCTATTTAATAAGCATCAAGCTGCTTATACTAAGCATCGTTCAACTGAAACGATGCTTCTATCTGTGTGCAATTCTATTGTTAAAGCCATGTGCACTCAAAGCTTAACTGGATTATGTATGCTTGATCTTTCGGCCGCTTTTGATACCATTGATCACAATATTCATCTGGAACGTCTTTCTTCCTGGTTTGGTGTTCGTGGAATTGTTCTTGATTGGTTTTCCTCCTATCTGACGGATCGTTCTTTTAGTGTGAAAGTAATGCAGTACATCTCTTCGCCTTCTCACTTAAAGTATGGTGTGCCCCAAGGCTCCGTTCTTGGTCCTATCCTCTTTAACCTCTATACAACACCCTTAAGCTCTCTAATCTCTTCTCATTCTCTTGATCACGAACTATATGCTGATGACACTCAAATATACATTTGTTTCACCTCTAACTCTTACTCTAATGCTGAAACCCTCCTGCAACGAAGTTTTCAGTCTATATCCTCTTAGATGTCTGCTAATTTCTTGGCACTTAATCCATCTAAGACTGAATTCTTATTGGTCGGGATACCTGAACAGCTTCTCAAGTTGAATGGGAAAACTCTTTCGTTATCTTCGGGTATTAAAATATCACCTGTTTCTTCTGTAAGAAATCTCGGTGCTATCCTTGTTAAACACCTAACCTTCCACGAACACATAACTAAAACTTCACAAGCATGTTTCTTCCATATCTGTGATCTTCGTCGAATACGCCCATATCTGTCACGTGAGACATCTGCTACAATTGGTGCTGCTCTTGTGCTATCGAAGTTGGACTACTGCAATTCCCTGTTTTTAAATCTCCCTGGCTGTAGGATTGATCGGTTGCAGTTTGATCAGAATTCTCTTGCGAGGGCAATTTATTGTAGTCCCAAGTACTCACATGTTACGCCTATTTTGAAGTCTTTGCACTGGCTAAAGATTAAAGAGCGTATCATTTACAAAACAGCTTCGTTAACCTATAAGTCCATCACCATCCCTGGACAAACTTGTATGTCTCACTTGATTAAAGTTATGCAGCCTGCTGTTACTCAGTCTTCTAAGTTAATTACTCTTGTGAGACCTAGCTTACCTTCACGCTCTAAGCTATCTAATCGTTCTTTCCAGCATGCCGCACCTCAGATCTGGAATTCCCTTCCATCCAATCTTCGGAAATCTTCATTTGAATCACATCAGGCTTTGCTTTCCTATGAGCAATTAAAAAAGCAGTTGAAGACCTATCTTATCCATCACTCTTTTCCATCCAGTGTCCATGAGCAGCGACCTGCGCTTAAACCACCTTTTCTTTAACTCCCTTTACTTTGGACTGAATTTCTGGATTTTGGAATTTGCACCGTTT
This sequence comes from Enchytraeus crypticus, assembly GCA_905160935.1. Taxonomy (NCBI): domain Eukaryota; kingdom Metazoa; phylum Annelida; class Clitellata; order Enchytraeida; family Enchytraeidae; genus Enchytraeus; species Enchytraeus crypticus. The sequence continues at coordinate 2,549,577 of CAJHZI010000641.1, read as the reverse complement.
TTGGACCTTCTTTTTTGCTCGTCGGCTTGATTTTGTCTCAATAGTGCTCGATGTTGTCATTGATGACTGTAGCACTCTAATTGTTGTTATTACTATTATTATTTCGAAACGCTATTACGGCAAATATAAAACTGTTGAATTTTTTTATTGCGGCAGTGATTTTTCATGCTGTTGGTTAATAACATAATTTGCTTAGAATATATTTCTTATAAGCTTCTAGCAGTACTTGTATATGCAGCCGTTTTGTTACACTCTAACGTTTGGAAATTTTTCAAAACGGATAATGGAAACTAGATTTAAGCTGCGTAAATGATGATCGGTTTACTATAATGTGCTTAACATTTTTCTAAAAACTTGATTTAATTTCAGTGTGATGCTACGAAAGCAAAATCCACTCTGAAAAGAGTCAAGGATTTATACAGCCAGATATCTTCTATACTCATCAGATTTCTTATATCTTATATGTTCGTCATACTGAATTTATCTAGAGAAGAATATGAACTAAATTAAACCTTCCATGACATTGTTACGCTAGCATGCTGGGATATACAAGTAATTTGATACTCTCTATGCAATCTAAAACCAAATTATCGAATCTTTTATTTAGTCGAATGATTACGTAACGCTCTTTTGAAAAGGTCCCTAGTCGGCTCTATAGTCTCATGTGCAGCTAATTTCTACTTGATGCGGTTTCGACTTACAAGTTCAGGTTACTAAATGCAGATATTCAACTGTTACAACAATGGCGACAGTTGCAAGATAGAAGGGTAGACTTGGTCTTAAGCATGTGTTGTATACGATGGACCTGCCAGTGTATTAAGTGAGAGACTAAACAACTATAACTATACTGATATAAAAATTATGACTCAATAACTGTAACGAAATATAAAATATATGCACACCATAGCACAATTTATTTAAAACGTTAAAACGATCTAAGGGCTAATGTCAGTTTCCAGTCTCTAATTCCAGACAGTGACTAGGACAGCACTAGAGTTGAACCCGGCATTTATTAATCTGATGTCGGTCGGCTTACTGACACCTACATGCTCAGAACATATGCATGCACGTTGTCGATTCTAATGAAGCTTTACTGCCATAGTAGTGGAAGGGCTATTTGTTAATAACAGCAATCGTTGATGAAAATGAAAGTAAGAGCAATTCATAACTGTTGGACGAAAATCGCGACCACTGGGAGTTTAGAAATACTAGCGCCATTGTTTTCCTGACATTCTCTGAGATACAGTTGGACCATATACACGAGAGATTAAATGAAATGTCATAACCACAGTTTATTCTGACTAATCTGGAAGTAATTCAATTATAAAAACGTATCTCTTACATCCTACAAAAATTTTAAGTTATACCATTACTGATTCATTTTATAACAAACAATAGGAGATGGTAAAACGATAATATTTACAATACAACTGAGAAATTTATGAAGCGAATCTTTTTACAGCACCTGGAGATAGTTATAATTTTAAATGAGCCATGGCTGACCTAGTAACGAAGTTATATAGGTAAGCTAACCGATTCAAATGTGGTTATTAGAAAAGTTATGCTCTCCCCGCATCTACAATATTTATTCAAACAAGTTATACTGCATTGCAATGTCATGCCCTCCCCCCATGTAGGCTCATAATTTACCTCCTACAACCCTAAAGAACTGCCCAGCCTGACTTAATTAGCTGCCTAAAGGCATGAGAGTAGCGGAGCAGCCGTCGGAAACATTTCAGTTTCATTGTCCAGCTCAAGTGGTGACACTGCAATAATTGATTCGTCACCATAGACACCTACTGAGCGCTACTGTTTGTCACAAGGTTTGGTTTATTCTTCTTTACAGTTTACACACTCATTAGCGACTGACACTCTGGAGTAAACTGAGGTACCCCGGTTGTAATTGATATCATTAGGGCAAATTTAAATCTATGAAATACACATATACCCAAGTGACATATAGGCTTCTTGGCAGACCTGCGCCTTTCTAAATGTTACTCCTTCCATGAGGGCTAATATCTCGAATACATGCATCATGTTTGTGATTGTGGGCAAGCTGATATATATATACAATCTCTATTTAAATTAAGTAAATAAATAAGAATTTAACGTCCGGTTCCTCGCCATAAGGCAATGTCAGGGACGTCTAATATAAAATCTATAGCTTTGATATACAAATATTGAGCTTGAAGAAATTGATACAATAGAATTAAATAGTGCATGTACTTAGGACCAAATATAGTTTACAAACCAAGTCAAGTAATGGGTAAATGTTATCAACTTTTTCTATTTAGCACTAGCAACAAAATACACATTCTCTTAAGCAATACAATTATGCTATACTCTGAACATCTTGCTGTTTGACGCATTAATACAATTTTATGTTGCTCAAGTACAATTGATTCATTTCACAATTAATTTTAGAAGATTAATTCACAACTTACCCAGAAGACGTCTCGTCTCTGACTCGTTTAAGAATAGGCTAAAGTGAGCACTGGACGACTGGACGCAGAATGTTGAGAGAATTAAGATAATCACTAAATTTTCAGGTAGCATTTTATCCAAAATTTCAGTCAGAAAAATCTCTCAAGTAGATTTATATTATGATTCGACAACGAATGTGCTGTGAAGCACGTGTAATTGACGTTTACTCAATAGCGTAGCGACCTGGAAAACCAATAAATTATAGAATAGCTCTTCATCACTGAATAGATAATCTGCATTAATACATTTCGTTAATCAGTCAGTTTATAAAAATTCGAAGAAGTATTTCAGAGCGTCTGAGCTTTATGGTAACTAGTGAACAAGCACTAAGAGGAGTTAATCATCAAAATCTATGGAATGTATAAATCAGTTTCTAATGTGCCACTAAATGATTGCATAATTGCTTCCAATTAGACTGGGAAAGTGAGATCCAGAGCGGTGCATACAGCGCTGCTGTACGTTAGCCAGAACCGAAGCTTATGCAACATTATTATGACAAGGAAAGAAAAATAAAGCCACATATTTGAACATCCTAATGTAAATTAGCACATCGAAAGTTAGCAAGAATAATCTTTCTTTGGCCAGTGACAATGGTCACAACAATAAATATCTTAAAAAACTCGGTGTGATATATAGCTTAAGCTTAAACGATTAAAAATGATTTTTACGTTACCAATAATTGCATGCATAATTATGACGAACAAATAATGAGACATTTATCCCCTTATTGTAACCTGGTAATGTCGAAATCAAGAAAAGTGGACACACGCAAGCAAGCTGCCGTTTGTACGTAAGAGGCAACTGAGGCAAGAGCTGAGGATGGCAATGGGAACTTACTTCACTATGAAATATTTTTCTCTTGTTAAAACATCATACAAAACCAAAGGAAAAAGCAATCACGTCTCGTGTAATATTTAATTTGAAGGGATGCTTGACATCATTTGAACTTAAGTTGCTATGTTGCTATGTTTCTGTGTTTCCAGTAGTCAGCTAGAAAGAGCTCAATTGTTTTCTTTCTGACGGCCGTTTTATTTGTATTCTGTCTAGTTGTGTGCACTTTGTGTATATTTTAATTCAGTTACAAATAAATGATCATGGTTCTCTCTCTCTCTCTCTCTCTCTCTCTCTCTCTCTCTCTCTCTCTCTCTCTCTCTCTACTTGAAGCTGTACTAGAAGGAAGAATGCAGTGGAAAAGATATAGAGCCAAGCAGATCGACACTTAGGACAGATAGGCTATTAGATGACTTAATAACAAATTAGTATAAAGACATGAAATGGAAGTCTGGGGATAGAATTTATTGGCAAATTTGTGCCGTGGATCAGCCGTTAGTCTTTAAATTAAGCGGGAGAAGAGAGAGAGAGAGAACCGAGAAAGGACCTATATTCCATTTCTGAAGGTGATAATGCAACTACCGACATTCCAATAAATACAATTAATTATAGATCTATTTGCTATCAGCATTTCCTAAATAACTGTGATCCATTTATATATTTAATCTGCATTTACTATTTTAACTATAATAATTGAAACTGCAGTTTCAATTACAAAGACATTAATTCTAGCTATTTTTGTTCTCAATCAATTTCATTCAACAATATTTTGATTTGGAAATAAGATAGCTTAAACATTCTTCAAATTTTCAACGTATATAATATCACTTGAAATTCGCATTAAATTTGCAACGATGTCTACATCACTCTATCAATCAACTAAAATATCTTGATAATCCATCTTACGGAAAGTAAACTATTTCACTACTTTCGTTAAACTTGTAATTAAGGTAGTCCAATATTTATCTTATTAATTATATATACAATTTGACATAGTAGCGCTATACTAGGCAAGCACTATATGATACGAAGTAAGTAATACATGTCATAACAGAGTTAAATAGACCACTAGTGCGTATTAGTAATGAACGATTCGCTAACACATCCACTATACGAAATATCCGATAAGTACATCGAGTACGTGTTATCATTACTAGAAAAACGCAGTTACGCTAGTGATAATGGTCACAATAGTCTCGTGGTTGAAGTTCAGAAATCTGCAGAAGTGTGCGCTACTTGTAAGCTTTTATATGATTGGTCGATACTCGCCGTGGGCGGAGACAGGAAGTGCTGCGTTTTCTGCTCCAGACTCTTGTAGTGCAGTTATTATTGTAAAGAATTAAACTTACTTAAAACAATCTATTACATTTATATTTTGTGTAATCAATAGTCAGTTTTCAAAATGTGTTACAAAATAAAATATAAAAAATTCCAATCTTCTCGCTGTCTGCAATGCTTATAATAGTAAGAATAGTAAGAAGTTTAGTTCAATAGTGAGAAGTCTACCGCGAAAAGACTTTTGCTACATATGAATTTCCTACAAATATCCGTAAAAATAACACTATTAAAACACGCAGAAAATAATTATTTAAAATGACACAATACTTAACTACAGTATCTTTTACAAGTTGGAAACCAGATATAGAAAAAAAACTGACTATGAAACTAAGAGAGTGGGTCAATTGGCTTAAACGAAACCATGACATATATTCATGGGTCAAACTACAGGATCGATGGAGTGCTCTCTCTTTCTCTTTGTCTTTCTCTCTCTCTCCCTTTCTCGCTATATCTCTCTACCTTTCTATCTCACTCTCTCTCTCTGTCTCTCTTTCTCTATCTCTATCTCTATCTCTATCTCTATCTCTATCTCTATCTCTATCTCTCTCTCTCTCTCTCTCTCTCTCTCTCTATATATATATATATATATATATATATATATATATATATATATATATATATATATATATATATATATAATGATGATATATATATAATGATGATATACATATATATATATATTATATATCTGTCCTCTCTCTCTCTCTCTCTCTTCCTCTCTCTCTATCTCTCCCTCTCTCTCTCTCTCTTTATCTCTCCATCTCTCTGCTCCAGACAAGCATGAAACTGGGAACTACAGTTACACTGTTAAACAATAGGCCTTTTTGCCTTTTACTATTCAGCATATTAGTAGCTAATTATGTAATTCAAACTAACATGCTAAATCGGGTTGTCATTTATCTCACTCTTGAATAGTTCCTTCGATAGCTGGAAAGTCAAAAATATTACTACGGCGGTGAAGCACATATTATAGTTCCATATGAAGTTCAGTGTTATACATAGGCTATGTATAAATTTGACATGTTGACATGAAGTCTGTATGATTTGATTTTTTTTTAAGTAGGACTAATTAAATATTTTATGATGTACAGATAGGTGAAATTGGAGTTAAATAGAAATATATATTTGAAATTTCATATAAGTAGTTATAAGCCTAGTTGGTCACTGGCTCTTTTTGGTAAATGTACTTGTATAATGTAGTTTTCAGTTTTATATTGAACTATGTGCTATTTATATTAATTGGTTTTAGTTAAGAGCCTGATGAGTCTTACACAAGCATATAATTGCTTCCTGACTCTGTAATGTTATGTTATGTATAAAAGCAGCTTCGGCGTCCTCTGTAGCTTGGGTTAAAAATTCCTCTGTTGTCAATAATACAGTCCCCTCTTCCCAGTATTGTAAGTGACCATAGCGACGATTTTAGATATTTTAAAAATATCCTTTCAAAGTCTGACTTCCCAGAAAAACTTTGGGGCCTATCTGAAGCTTTAAATTGGTTTTGTGCATCATCTGGCCAAAGGAATAGTTCATATTACTTAAACCGTTTGTTGTAATGTATCATTGTGACATCTGGTGATTAATGTCACACTTGCCATCCATTTAGGGAGACTCAATGTTACTTTTTCTAGTCAATAGTCATGCCACTAATAATTAAAGTTTTACTTTAACATAGTCCTTAGTGGACGAAATTAATTAAGAGAGAAAGTGAGTTATTTAATTAATAGTAATATTTCCTTCTGAGATGTCCCGGATACACGTGCAGTTTATGATAGGGAACTAGATTTTAAATCCCTACAACAAGCAAGGAGACAATAAATTCAGTCTAAAAAATTGGAATCATTTCTCAAAAGGACTTTTACTTTTATGCATTTCAAAACCAAATATAATTATCTGCCGGAAAATAAATCAAGATCTTCATCATTTCAAGATGCTATCTGCTACTGTGATTTGCGATGTGCATATATAGTAGAATTTTTCTCACTCTCTTCGTGTTCTGTCAAACTGCAGGGCCAATGTAAAAAGTTCTAATATTGGCGGCTTTCATTTCTTCTACAGATCACTCCTTCGAACAACACAATAATGTGGCCCATAACAAAGTTAAAGATAGTCAAAACCTTGGTTTTGACCAAATGGATGTGAAATATGGACTTTAAGGAAGGAAGATAGCAGAAAACTAGATGCATTAGAATGTTAGAAATGTGGATAAGGAGTAGAAGGGAAAGGATTAGCTGGACTCAAAATGTTACACAGAGAAAGTTCTGGAGAGAGTTGGTACAGGTAGATAGTTGATAAAAGAATTAAGAAATAGAAAGAAGAGTTGGATAGGATGCATTCTTATGAGATAAAGTCTACTAAAGAGGCCATAGAAGGCAGAATGGAAAGAAATAGAGGCAGAGGCAGGCCGAAATTAGGAATGTTAGACGATTTAAAGATTCACTGATATATGGACATGAAGAGGAAAGCGGAAGACAGAGAAGCGTGAAGGCATTATATACCCTGGACCTGCCAGGAGGCTACTATTAAAACCACTATTTTTTATTTTATTAAATTGGTGATTTTAATAGTAGCCTATTATTAACGAGCATCGATAGTTACACAACTCTGTAGCTTAGTTGCTTTGATACGGTGATGTAACATAGCTGGACAGGCAGCTGATTTGACTCCATCACTTTGAATAAAATCTAATAATTGCTCCCTCTGGCGAAGAGCATTTCGTTTAAAAAATAAATGATAGCACATTAAATGACTGACAACAAGTCTAAACCAAAGCTAGGGAATAATAGTAATTATTTGCTCTAAGGAGACTAAAGTATATATTTATGCCAGTCGCTTTCAGCTTCCTTTACAATGAAATATGATCATTTAAAAGCCAATGTGGAAGCAAGGGAAGAGTGGAAATCTAAAGTTCTCGAAAATAATAATTATAATATTGATTCTTGTAGTCCAATCAATATATTTGGACTGGTTTTAATAATAATAATAATAATAATAATAATATTAATAATAATAAAGGTTTAGCGTCCGTTTTCTCATCCAGGGATGATGTCAGGGACGTCCCCAACAGCACACATCACTACAGATCAATTCACCCAGACCAATCTGAAAAAGAAATGTGCTGAGGATAAGTAAGGTCCTAAACGAAAGCCAGTCCGGTGATCAAAAATGGTCAGGGTAGATTGATTATGTCTACGGTGGGAAAAGGTAAGTCTTAAGCTTGCTAGAGAATGTTGAAAGAGAAGAACACGAGCGAAGATTAGCAGGTAAAGAGTTCCAGATTGTGGGTGCTGCGTAAGAAAAAGAACGTCTGCCCAATGATGTGAGAATATTTGGAACAGAGAGAAGATTGGCATCGATGGAACGAAGTGAACGTGAGGGACGATAGGGAAGAAGAATTTCAGAAAAATAAGAAGGCTTGCCAAATCGCAGAGTTTTGAAAGTTAATAGAGCTATTTTATATTTTATGCGTTGATTAACAGGGAGCCAGTGAAGTCTGCGAAGTAAAGAAAGAGAGCGAAATTGAAGTCGAGAGGATTTGCAAACAACACGTGCAAAAGAATTTTGGACGTGCTGCAAACGATTGAGAGAAGAAGTAGGCAATCCATGTAATAACGAATTACAGTAGTCGAGCTTTGAATGAACTATAGAATTAGCAAGGATAGTGGCTGAATTTATAGTAAGGGATGGACGTATTTGCCTAATCTGACGAATCTGAAAGAAAGAAGCGCGACAAACAGAAGAGATATGGGATTTAAAGTCAAGGTTTTCATCAAATATGACTCCAAGGTTTTTGTCGGATCGCGAAGGTGAAAGAGCAAGGTTCTGAAAGTTAACAGAATTATTAGTAATTATATTTCTTTGCAAAGGAGTGCCAATAAAAAGGTATTCAGTTTTGGAAGGATTAACAGCAAGACGGTTAGCACAAAACCAGGAATAAACCTTGTCTAGAATGGATGAGAGATGGCCCAGTTTCTGATCGGAATCATGATTAGAAAAGGAAATATACAGTTGAGTGTCGTCTGCATAGAAATGAAAATTTATGGAAGACTGAGCAAGCAAGTAGCTAAGAGGAGTGATATATAAAGAGAAGAGCAATGGACCTAACACTGAACCTTGAGGAACACCGCGTAGGAGGGGTAGTTCAGAAGAGCGATTTTGACCAATAACAACTGATTGTGTGCGACATGAGAGATATGATGTAAGAAGGGAAAAAGCAGAATCAGAAATGCCAAAACAAGATTTAAGCCTATTTATTAGAATGCCATGGTCAATTGTATCGAAGGCAGCAGAGAGATCTTGAAGAACCAATGTAGAAACCTGTTTACTACTCATGGCCAAGCTAAGATCATTTTGTATACGAAGAAGAGCGGTTTCAGTAGAATGGAGTTTTCTGTAGGCAGATTGATAATGAGATAGAGAAGGGAAAGAATCAAGATGAGTGCATAAACGGGTATAAATTACCTCTTCAGGAAGCTTAGAGATGAAGATAAGATTGGAAATAGGACGGTAACTGGAAAGATCATCTTTTGGTAGAGAAGGATTTTTTAGCAAAGGAGATACAACTGCTTGTTTGAAGGAGGTTGGGAAGATACCTTCTGAGAGTGAGAGGTTGATTAAGTATGTAATAGGAGCAATTAAGTATGTACATGTAGTAGGAGCTAGGATATATTTTCTAAAAACTGAATTCGTAAATTTTGTTTAATCATCTTGTCCATGCTCATCGTCTATATTTAGTTTCATGGCACTCTATGTTGTCAGTGACAATAATATAACTCTCTAGTCGTTGTTGTTGTTGCTATATTTTTTTTATCTCTATTAGGCCTATTCTGAAGCTCCAAACCCCAGTGAGGTACGGATTTGATATTAGGCATACACTTGTGGTAGAGAAAAAGCAACTTTTAAATTTCCTTGTAAGAGAAAAAACAAATTTTAAATTTTCCTATAATTTTCTGATGGCCCTTTATATGAATTGCAGAAGATTCTGATTGCATTATGTTTATTTTTAATTATCATTACAGAATTACAGCATTAGACTTATATAATGCTACTAGAGTAGATTTCAGTGGTAATGTCATACAACGCTTTAGCAAGCGAATAAAAATGTATGTCAAGTCCGACCAAGTTTGGTATTTTCTCATTAGCAGTACCTCAGTAGCTTTTTATTATTTAATGTCTCGTCTTAACAGTTAAATGTAAAATATTATTTTACTTCATTTCATTCAGACTGGTGTTACAAGTATCCACGACTTCCTAAACCTGTATAATTATGCTAAATTTATTTAATTCGCCAGATGTCTACAGTTTACTCCCTACATCGTCGCCCGTTCATTCATTGGAGTCCTATCATTCAATGGATCTAAACATATACATATTTTATTTTAAGAAGCTAATGTTAACGTCAGTTTCTTCACTCGAAAGCGATGCCAGTGACGGATGAGCCCAGGATTTGAAAGCCCGCATATACTGATCCGCGGTCGAATAACTTACCGACATCGCCACTGGCTCCAGCCGTATATCACTACATATATATCAAGTTCCGATGATGAGCTGTGGTTTGAAGTTATTAGAGGTTAATAAATGTAGTTATTCGACAAAAGTGTCGTGTCATAATAGGCAACTAAGCAAGAACCATGAAGGCAAATGAAAACCAGCTCATACAATTATAGTAGGCCTATTTAGCTCATTTAGACTGATTTTCTGAATTTTGATTTCCAGGAAATAATATATAGGTCTACGAATGACATTAACGCTTTTAGGTGCTCTTATTGCTAACGATGATTAATTCGAGTCCAGAAAAATTGTAGTGACGTGGAGAGCACCATATTTGAACTCATCCTCTACTGATCCGAGGTCTGACACCTCACAGATACTGCTCAAGATGAGACTTCGCTTTATAGGAAATTCTCATAACAGTGAGACATTAATGCGTTTCTAATTGACAATGAACATACTACTGATAGGAAATAAGTTAGATAGAAATGTACTATTTTCTTTGCCCTATAGCAGAGCTGCTATAAAAGATACACCTGCATCCGAAATCAGAATAAGATTTTTACCAAAACTGTTTAGAATAGATCTACATACGGCTAAAGCGATTTTCAGAGACTACTAGACAGATAAGAAATATTTAATTATCATCTTAGAATATGAATTATTATTTGCAGCAACAAGAACAACAGATATAGCGATAGTAATCCACCTAAAAGTTATACGTTTAAAGGTCAATCATGATCGATCATATATAGATTTCAAGCCTCTTCATTCGTTTATGATATTTTGCAGGGTATATGTGGAATGATGTGCAAATTGTTCACTTTACAATATTCAGCTGCATGTACATTGTGCAGAGAGCAACACACACTGTACAAGGTAGTGTACGGAGTAATGCACAATACAGGTGAGTGTACAGAGTAGTATAATGTACAGGTTAGTGTACGGAGTAGTACACTGTGATATTGAGCAATGTACTGTACTAGTAAAGTATAATATTTAGTATGTACCATATGTATCCTTAGTTTTCAAAATCTTAATGCTGAGCATCCGGCCATATTCCAGCTAAATTCGGCTTTTAAATTTGTGTAATATCATATCTTATTTTATTTTTTATAATAATAATACATTACAATATATTGTAAGTACGCTTTACTTGAATCTCTGCTTAAGCCTAATCCGTGTGTTTTTATAAATGTGTAGACTAAGTATAGTTACATGTAACCTGTGTACTAAAATTAAAAGAATCATTCAATGCTGTGACGCAATTGAGCTGTGTTAGTGGATATACTGTACACAGTACATTGTACTTATAATAACATCTCGTTGAAGTAATTCTTGTCAAGTATAACGCATAGATTTTCAATTGTCTAGTTACATGTAACATAACTCAAAATGCATAAAGTTTTCATGAATAAGCTACAATTTTTGCACTTGTGTTAGTTTATCACTTTTTGAATATCTCTAATCGTGTACTTTTGATTGAGATATACAGTATTCAAATTTTCAACGGCATAAAAAGGACTCCAAAAATCCTTTTATCTATTCGTTGCTGATTGGCTTAGTACTTGAATCAAGATCTCTTGATTCTAGGGCTACTTGAAGTCCGGGGTCTCCAGAATCTGAAGCAAGCGTTCTAGCAATGCGTCAAACCCCGCCTGAAAGAAAGACTAGAGTCCTTAATCATACGACAATATAGCGATGCTGAGTATGCCTACTAATTACAACAAACGGAAAAGTGTAGACTTTGAAGGGATTTATATGCACAGACAAATACGGGTATACAGAAAGGAAAATACACAGATATGTATAAATAAGCAGAGACTAACATTCACAAACAAATACAGATATATAATGACGAAAATACTCAGAAAAATGCAAGAATATGCAGACATACATTCACAGGATGAGTTAGACGAACAGACGATGTTCACAATTCTGAACCCGTGGGTCAGCATTACGGACGAATTGTCATAAAATTAACTGTCAGGGAATAGTCAGTGGAGCATGAAGCTTGCCTCACAGCCCTTGTGTCCCAAGGGAGAACTCCCGTTCAGTCGCGTCCTATGACAGATCCGTACCGTGCCTGGTCGTTTAACAGGTACTGTCGCTCTACTGCGAGTCAAAACTGTCGATATGGTAGCTTTGTGATTCTAAATTTTATTTTCTTTAATAATTTTCTTTTAAGTCAACTACATTATAAACATATATCAGCCAGTTCATTGATGTCTGAGTCTGCAAGAATGCAATGTGGGATTCTGTATAGTGGATACCTTATTTAGATTAGGCGCTTTCACGATAAAACAGATGTTAAACCTCTATTATTATTTTTTATTCAATTTACAAACAATCGTTTCATAAACAAAACGGTTAACAATTAAAGCTTAAGTTAAGTTTATTGTCAGATTCCGGTCTCAAATGCGTGTAAGTGACAGGCGATCATAGGATTTGAACTCAATGATTGCCCATTGATTCAATGACACATATAGGAAATTGTAGAAACTGAAAATTCAACGATCTTTATTGATCTCTTATCTTTAGAAAACCATTGCTTTCAACGTGTTTTCCACTTGTCTTATTTTACTTTTCTGAACTTCAAAATCATCATCATCATCTTCCCTTCAATTTCAGTTTATCTAGGGTCGAGAAACGTAAGACCTTAATCACTCCTTTCTAAGATTTAGGGTTGAGGAACTTTCCATTCGTTTTAGAATTGTTTAGCTATTTCTAGTGCCTAGGCGCTCACCGACCGAATGACATTTTCTGAAGCTGGTTTGAATCTTGGTGCTTAGTCGCCTTTTACTACACGTCCACAGTTGTCCTATGCTTAAGCAACCGGAAACAACAAGGGTTACTTTTCTGATTACAACAGTTACTTTTAATGTTGTAATTGGGTATGGAAACAGTGAAATTCCAATCGAGAAGAAGTAAAATGTTAATGATAATATAATTTATTGAAATTATATTAATTAATTCTATCTTAATTAATTTAATCTAGCTAATTATTGAACTTATTATTAACACTAGAAACCTGGACGTGGGTCAATTGACTCAAACGCTACTTTCGAACAGCACTACGTCTACACCGTAGTTCCAACAACCATCAAACTTGGTGACTTTTATTTATTTAAGACATATTACATGAACAATATAAAATTAGAATTGAATCATCACCCATTCCATCACACGAACCGAGTATACCTAGAAAGTCTAGAGTGGGTCAATTGACCCAATGTTGCTATTCCAAATACTTTTCTTCAAACTACTGTACTATTAAGGACCAGTTTCGATTGAATTGACCGGAGTGGCCAAGGACCTCAATCCAAAGTAATGTTATTTTACTTATTGTCAATATTTTTCTCAAATTTAAAAAAAAAATCTTTATTTTGACCCTCAATCATTATTGATCCCTAGGGCTACACCCGTATAGTTCTCCATGAGCCACGATGTTCACTTGGAGCCTTCACTGTCACAAATATCGCATATGTTCACAGAGACTATAGACCATAGACCAGCATTGACCAAGGGATGCCTCGAATTCGGTTTCTGTTACACACCAGGTAGCATCTGTCAAACGAGCTTATTCAATTGTACATCGTTTTGATATGGCGTGTCATACCCTCGACCACAATTCTACGAAAGGCTTCCAGAGGAGTTGATATGACTCGTGAGTAGGCCGTGACACCAGGCTTTGATTTCAAAATATTCTACTTCTGAAGTTTGTCGCAAATTGCCTGATCTGTAATAATGATCCAAGGCGTAACGTCATTGCAGTGCACAAATGTGGTGTTATCAATGCAGTCCCCTTGAACAACCCCCACATCACCAGGATTGCCTGAATTACTACCAGAAGCCTCGTGAGTTTCAACAGAATTATCATAATCTTCAACATCACATCATCATCATCATCGCCACTAACATTATTATCACTACATGTATCACTGTTTTCAACCTCTGAATCTTCATCACTGAAATCAGAATCTAGTTCAATATCCGAGTTGATTTATCAATAGCTGCATCTGAACCATCCGATTCACTACCACTCTCACCCTCCAACACTTTCTGCATTTTGCAAGAGCCTACTGCTCCGTCAAACTCCTGGGGCGTTGTGATGAAGTGCTGCGTTGCTCAATAGGGCACGGCTGACTACTGGAAGGAACAATCGTCGTAGAGTTGTCCATTTTATAATGTCTATTTTAGACAGAATTGCTGTTAAAATCTTGAGAAGATATTCCAATTAGGATTCCAAAGTTCTAACCATAACCCTATTATTGTCCAAAATTCTAAAATATATGTTTGGAGTTAGGCGGAACGTTAAGATACAGGGTTAAGAAATACAACAAAGTAGGAGGAAGAGAAGAATTCCTCTTTCCACTGGTACAACTTGAAATTTTTCCAAATGAATTATACTTACCCCACTGGTTTTGTGTTCAATTTTCATCTTATTTAAGCTAGTATTTTTGTTAGGGTTAGACTTTTAAAAGTCTAATAGGAAGTTGTAGTTACTTTGTGTATTATTCAATTTTAAAGCCTTTGTTTCTTTATTAAGAAAAGTTTTGAATAATTATTTTAGAACTTTACAGTAGCTAAGAACAGTAACAAGAGTAGATAACACTAAGCATTTCCTACATTAAGAATTTCTATTAATGCTTATAAAAATGGCTTAATAAAATAACCGATAATTCGAACGAACTACATGCTGGGTCAATTGACCCGCTTTAGGGTTTCTAGGTATAACGAAATCTCCGGGTTTCTAGCGTTAAAGTAGATTTATGATACAAAACTGATCTACTGTACATTGATAAGTTTTGATAAGAGATATGGTAATGACTTAAGATATCAGAGACACTTTTAAATGTTCTCTTTTAAGAAGAGATGATAGTAATGACTTAAGGTATCAGAGACACTTTTAAAGGTTCTCTTTTGAGAGTGTCGACGACTGAGTTTTGCTATTTCAGCTGTGAGGTACAATGACCGTGTTGAAAGAGAAATAGAGCCTTGAGTATTACTAATTATAAATAAACCATTCCAAAACACCACTCTGCTTCGTCTCTGCTATCAGTTCTATCTCTCAATCGTACTAGATGATCTGCAGTCTGTCTAATATCGCTCAACATTCTGCACTTTCTAGTTTTTAAGTTAGAAAACAGTTCTTTAGAAAAGACCAGATAACGATCTATGAAACTGTCAATCTCGTCGTATGTTTTCATCGTCTCTCTCGTCAAACGATGATCGCCCTTGCAGCGCTTCTAACCGAACGTCTGTCCCATTCTTTTCAGTCAACGCAAGCAGCCAGCTTTTGTGAAGGGAGAGAACATCGATGAAAACATTTCGAACGCTCTCAGTCGAATCGCGTATACAATGGGTCTCACGGAGTTATGTTGAGAAGTAATGACTGCGTAACGCAACGTAACAAAAAACCCACCGAGTTCCATTAGCCTGTATAAAATGTTATTAATAACTAATTCAACTTAGAAACCAGATAAGGTCTTGAGTAATCACATTTCGTTGCAGTACGAATTATAATTCGATCACTAAATTTATTGCAGACAGCTGCGTTTTAATATTAGTGGTTTGTAATTAGAAACCTCTTGCTTCGTGTTTGCTATCTTAGTTGACAGATACAACTTGTGAATTCCTACAAGCAATCATGTTTTAGATTGAATAGTCAATAATAAGTCTATAGTAATTTAACGTCCGGTTCCCAGCTATAATACAATGTCAGGGACGTCTCAAACGGCCTCTGCATCAGCAGACACTAACGCATGACAAAATGACGACTGATTATACAGAGACCGCAAAAGAATTGTAACCAAAACTGTAACCAAAATATCGACCACAAATATTGATCTGATTTAATGCAATTTAGTCTTTACGTTAACTTATTGAATCTACTAGCTTTTCAGATTGATTTCAGAGATAATTTTTGCATAGCTAACTTATGTTTGAGGCCCTCAATACTGTTTCTGGACATTGCACTTCTACATAAGAGCTGTTGATTTCACCTGTTCCAGACGATATGAGCAAATCATATGCCGTCCGTTCTCAAGTTTTCTCAATTTAATTCCATCCTGTAATCAATCTGTAATCAAATGCAAACCATGAATCCCGTATTAACTGTTAAATAATTTAATAGTTAATAGTCTCATTAATATAATTACAATCCGTGAAAATAAATACATCATCACTTAAACTCTGACGATAAATAATTTAATCAAGTACTATTTTCTCTTGTGCTAGAACTGAAATACATCCAACCGTATTAATTGTAACAGTTGTTAAAAAGTCTAATATATTTGTGATGCATATTGTGGAAGCAAAATATTAGACAAATCTACCTGAAATACTGACCAAATGCTGTGCTTTATATATATATATATATATATATATATATATATATATATATATATATATATAGACTTTGTGAAGGGATTAAGATATTGATCTGAGGAGTGCTCTTATGGAGCGAGAAAGCAGACTTTGAGTACGAATATGTACCTTGAACCTGCCACTTGGCAGTGCACTGAAGAGAGAAGATATATATATATATATATATATATATATATATATATATATATATATATATATATATCACAAAATCCTGATTATCTATTGCAAAAAGCTTTTCACAGTATATCGATAAACCAGTGGCATTGATACAAAATTTTTTAAACGAGTCAATCCAATTAAAAATAAGAAAATATAGGCCTACTATATCCTACTCGACACAAGGAATGTTGACGCATCTACTGTTACATACTATCCCTGTCTGTGCCACTATGTCAACTGTGAGGGTGAAGCTAACCTTGACATTTACATGGTAGTCAGGTGACACCTCATTACAAACCCGCTTTTTCCATAACGTCTCTAATTTCCATTTAAACCTCCCCTCCAATGGACCCCTGCGGTCATTCTAGACCTGGGGTGTCATTCGATATTTAAGGCTAGTGGGCCGTTAGTTTAGCGAGAATAGTTCCACGAGGGTGTTGGCTATCGGTAGGTAGTAACAGAATCAACAGGTCTTACGTAGGAATTCAATGTTCAGCAAAACTGTTGGGAGCCCTAAAGCTAGACTAGATAGCCATTATAGGATTAATTAATGGTTTATGCTTGTCACTTACATAGGGGCTGTAGCCTTTGGGTCGGTATCTGCATGTGAAAACTGCTTTCTGTGCTAGAATATATTCAGTTGATGCATTTTTCAACTTGCCATAACCGAAGTAAATATTAAAATACTAATCTGCATTCAGGATCACTGAGTGGCACTCAAAGATCATTGTTGGCATATTGCCCATTTGGCATAAAGCTCCCGATTCAGATTCCCTCTTTAATACTTTAATAGTTTGAATGTCTCAATGGCATAGAGGTTAAATGGGCATGGTAATATCACGAAGTTTTAAATGACAGATCTTGAGGTGAATTGAAATCTTGTGTGTTCGAATCCAAACCACGTTGATCTGAGAGTAAAATCTCGGACATTCACTGGACTGGTTAAAAGGATAAGGGAATAAATTGCCTAACTGTTGAAACGTATGGTAATGAATGAAAATTATTGCAAATAATTAATAAATAATGCTGCGCATTAACATGCATCCGTTCATTATAAAACTACTATGCTGAACTTATCACGAAATGTATTGCGTGCGGTCTGTATATCCAATACGTTTGTTCTTTAAACTATGCTGGTTCTTTAACATATTTGAAGTTTTTACCCCGTTGTTTGAGCTATTATTGTCTCAAGCAAAGTGCCCCCAGGCCATATTTGTCAGGCTCTTAAATTACTTCATATCAGCCCTCACTGGTATGCATTTTCAACCACACCTACAATTTTAGCAAACCTAGTCAAGTTGACCTAGAAAATTCCAAAAAATCTAAAAAATAAGCAATATTTATTATTTTATTTCATTCTATAACGAAGCATTGACTCCAATATTTCATAGGTTAGCTCGTATAGGGTTAAGCTTATTTTATGGATCACTTTCTTGGCATCATCCTTTGCACAGTTGACCCAAGACTCAGGCCGCATGAGTAATTTCATTCTCTCATAAATAATAATAATAATAATAATAATGATAATAATAATAATAAATCTTTGGCTAAAGCGGCTTCCCAGAGTGCAGAGGAATTATTTTAATCGCTTTTTAAAAAAACTTTTAATTAAATAAAGTCTCTTTTATCTTATTTTTTAGCCCAGGGCCCTTTACAGCCCAGGGCATTATAAAAAAAAATAATAATAGTAATAATAATAATAATTCTTATTATTATTATTATTATTATTACTACTACTACTATCATAATTATCATAATAATAATTATCGTCATCATTGTCATCATCATAATCAAAATCATTGTCATAGTCATAATAATATATGGGCCTATACAGCCAGGGCAGTATAAAAATATAATTAATTGTTAACATCTGCTTCCTCATCCAATATTATAACTAATATAAATGGTTTATTTAAGCTTCCATTTATTTATGCCCTGTTTTATTAATAAAGAAAATTATATATAAAATCTAAACCATTTGTGTTTAATCAGAATCAGTTTAATCGCTACAAAATGGACCAAACAATGTACTGCTTTCATCGTAAGAAGCTATTAAAAAACGTATTAAACGGCCACTGAAAACCACCACAGTAACCAAAAGTTCATAAAGATAAACCATTGCTCTTTAAAAAATGAAGACATAGGACTCTTGTGAGATATTGTGATTAGGAATAGTTTTCATTTATTCTTCTTTAACCTCAAAAATGTTTATTTGTTTACGTCACAATGATAGTAAATACAAACTTACTTAACTAACAAATAGACAATTAGTAAAGAAGAATGTTACCACAGAAGAGCCTAAGCCCTGTGAGATAATACATTCAGTAGCAGCTACTAGGATTAATAAATCCTTTTAATACTTCTTCACTATCCATCTCGAATCTATCATTTCACAGTATACTTGAGTCTGACAGACAGACAGACAGACAGACAGACAGACAGACACATAGACAGACAGACAAATAGACAATCAGATAGAGAGAGAGGGGGAGTGAGAGAGAGAGTAAAGAAGAAGAAAGACAAAATGCAGCAGGGAATACCGAGATAACGCAAATTTGATAGTAGTACCGAAAATCCTCTTCGCTTGAAACTTCATCTCGGTTCAGTCGCGCGGAACGGCATTCTGTCGGCCCCGTCAGTCGATTCAACGTGACCCCGATAGCTTAGACCAGCGGGGAGCCCTTAGAGTGTCACCCTAAGCCCCTCCACTCCTGAAGCCCCAAAATAGCTAGGCATCTGTCTCCCCTCATTCCGTCAGATATACAGTTTCTTCAGGCCAATTAAAATAATTACTAACGAGATAGAAATGATAAAATTGCCATTTTGGGCTCCCTGTAGTGACTCCGAAAATTCTTTTTAAAGTTTTAAAATGATTGTCTACGATAATATCATAGTTACTTTTTTACCAAAACACACGCGACATGTCATTAGAAATCATTATATCAATATAAATCAATATTATATTATTATATGTTACATGTATAGTTGTCTACCGTTAAAATGGTATACATGTACCGATTATTACCGATTATTACTGATCTTTATTACCGATCACATATAAGATAGCGCTTTCAGTCTGTGTGCACCTGTGTCTGTAGAATTGTATATGATTTGGTGGATAAATAAATAAATAATTGCCGAGAGTGAAGAGAGTGAATTCGCTTGAAGTCAAATAAAACAATTAAATGCCATTTTTCTGCATACTAAGACGCTAGTACTATACTAATACTTCTTAATTATACCTCACAATTAGTTGTTTATACTTCTTAATTATACTTCATAATTAGCTGTTTATACTTCTTAATTCTTCTTCGTTAGCATAAATAGACAATTGAGACATATTATAGGGAATAGAAATAAGAACTGGATGGGCCATTTACTGAGAGTTGATGCTTTACTAAAGTAGGTAATTGAAAGAAGAATGGAAGGAAAAATAGGTAGAGGAAAACCGAGACTTGGGATGCAGGATGATTTGCTAACTAATTCGTATGTTGATAAAATGAGAAAGGCATATGATAGAAATATGTGGAGGAATTATATGCCATAGACCTATCAATGGGCAGTGCAAAGAGAGAGAGCGAGAGAGATAGATAGAGGAGAGAGAGATTCCTTTCCAACTGCTCAACGAATAAAGCTATTGGACCCAACATTTCGTCTCTGTAGATGACGATGCAGACTTAAACTCAGACCGGTTACGCCCCTCTCTGGGGAAGAAGAAACGGACTCTAAATTCTAATTTAGCCCTCAGTCGTTCTATTGCTCACCTGTAGCAGTTATGTACCGGTACTGGGCGGGTCCCGCTGTACGAGTGCTTTGATATTGCTGTAAGTAGGTACTGTACGGGAACGTTAATGAAGCTATGCACGCTACATCGTGCAGCTAGACGTTGATATCACACTGAGCGCTCTCATTAAATGTCGAGTCCCTTAACTTCTTGCCGACCCTCTTCCTCTCTAGTCTGACTAGAAAGAGGTCGCTGGTGTGGAGGACTTACTATGTATAGGTGAGCCGAAGAATTATAAGAGTAAAGGCCGGCACTTGAATGGATGCTTGAAAGGCTACAATCAAGAGCTGAGCAAAAATCAAAAATTAGTTTGAGAGAAGAATTTAAAGTGAGATTTTTGCAATTACTTTGCCGTACGTAATTCTTAAAGCTTCAAGGTTGAAAATTTGCCGTAAGCGCGAGCCAATTGTCATGAAACGGTCCTGAATGGTGAAATGTAGGGTTATGCTTTATATAGCAATTGTGAACATAGTAATTGCATTCGATTTAAAATCTACTCTATTGCATAAAGATATAAGCAAAAATTACCTGTCAGACATAATAAATTGCATAATAATATTTTTGGAAAAAATATAAATCTATCTGTATCCCGACCCTGGTTAACTGGGATTCAAGGTATGATGATGATGATGATATAACATAAATCTAAAGAAATTGATGTAACTTTTGAAAAAGAAATCTGCGGAGTTTAGTGTTGATTTTAATTAAAGAGAGAGAGAGAACAAGAGAGAGAGATAGAGAGAGAGAGAACAAGAGAGAGAAAGAGAGAGAGAGAACAGGAGAGAGAGAAAGAGAACAAGAGAGAGAAAGAGAACAAGAGAGAGAGAGAGAGAGAGAGAGAGACAGGGCGAGAGAGAGAGAGTCAGTGAGCAAGAGAAAGAGGCGAGGGGGGAGAATGGTTGAGAAGGCTTTGATCGATGATCCTGCAGAAAACTATTTTAAATAATTTGAACCATAGTTGTATCTGTTGCCCTCTGATTAATAAAATAAACTAAATAAAATATTGCATGCTTTCCATAGTATCAAATAAATCATAATTGCTATTTTATCTAGTGCACAGATGGCCTGAGATAGGCATGATAAATAATAATAATAATAATAATAATAATAATAATGTAATTATAATAATAATAACAACAACAAAAGTAATAATAATAATAATAAATCTTTAGCGTACGCTTTCTCATCCATGGATAAGGTTATGAAAATAATTTTGTGAAAAGCAAAAATTATATATGGCTAGGCCGCTAGTAAATATACCTGATATCTCGAATATATTAACAAGTAAAATTACCAGATATATCAAGTACCTTGTAACTCGCATACTGTCTAAGTACACAACGACTGAAAACATGAACGAGCATGTTCCTAACCGATTGACCTACTAATTTTATCAATTGATATATAACTACACAGGAGTGATTAAGTGATTAACTGATTGATTGATGGGTTGATTAAGCGATTGAAGGAAGGATCAATTGATTCATATATTAAATGATATAATGCTGGAATGCTTGATTAATCGTTCCAGTGATTTATTTGCTGTTAGATTAATTGATTAACTTTTTAGGTGATTGAAACCTGATTGATTAATCAATTAATCAGTTGTTCAGTTGACTGGCTAATTGACTTATTGGTTGAACAATTGGTTAATTGAATATTAAATGGGTTCATTTAAATATAAATTTAATGATGGACAGCTTGATTGATTGTTTTAATTATTTGTTGACGAATGAATTCAGTCAGAATAATTAATGAATTGCTTGACTACTTAAATGATTGACTGTTTCAATGGTTGATTACTTAAATAGATCCTTTTATTGATGGACTGTTTTATTCTGTAATTGCTTTTATTTATAGCTTCAATGGCTGAACGTTTAGGTATTTATTACGCGAATCTGACCAATGGTCGACAATATGTAAAAGTTCTCGATGTAAATGAGTATAAATTATTGGCGTCATGGATTTTCTGTATATTTTTAGTGTTTTATGGTTAGCTTTCCTAAGAAAGTATCAAGCTGTGATTGAATTGTTAGAGAACTAATGATTTCTTGCATTAATAGTACAATATATTATAATTTAATTTTCAGAACGAAGATAAAATTTCTTATCTAAAAAAAGTTCAAATGAAAATACTTACTATGAAATTATTGATTATTGGCATCGAAAATTAGACAAACTAATGACTGAATAGGGTTGCTTTTCCGAAATTTTGGTGAAACGTCAAAGAGTTTTATAATAGCTATAAATTAAGATTTAGTAAAGTAATTGAGTGAAAAAAACAGTATTTGAGTTCTAATAAGTTTAGCAAGGATCTATTTGCGAGAATGTCCAATATTCTCTCTAAGTTAACGTTATGTTGCACTTTAGAGGCAGAAAATCGTATAGAGAAGAATCAAAGGAGAGGGAACCAATGGTCCCAGAATGGGGAGATATGATTCTCTATATTGGCACAATTAACGAACTGCAATGGGTGAACAATACATCTGACACAGTTGACCGGACATGAGTAGCCACGCCCATCGGAGATGGTCCGTATAGTGTTCCTCGTGAATAGTTTCCTTCCCTCGTAGTTACACAGAAAAATAATATCCCAATGCGCAAGTACAATAATAATAATAATAATAATAATAATAATAAATAAAAAGCGGTTTAACGTCCGTTTCCTAATCCAATGATGATGTCAGGGACGTCCCCACAGCACACATCACTAGAGATCAATTAACCCGAACCAATCTGCAAAAGAAATATGCTGAGAAGTAAGGTCATAAACGAAAGCCGATCAAAATAACGCGTAACAGATAACCGTAAATAGCCCTTAATTTACTGTTTACATCAACTGCAAGCCTTGACCACTGTAGAATAAGTTTTAGCGTATTTGAGAGATTTTCGTTTGCCATTCTCTGAAAAAGATCGCTAAATCTGAACGGAGAATGTTCTTAGAGACAAACTGCGCTTTCATCAAGGGTAAGTAGTCACTGATAAAAGTTGATTTATGGCTTTTTTGCGACTGCCCTATTTAAACTTATGATTAATTTACTGCATCTTTGGCTTGATGCAGTTTTTTCTTGTTATTTTAATAGTTTATATAATCTAGATATATAACATTACAAGTATTAGACCCTATCCATTTTAGCACCTCATTGCAGCAGTAGAATGTGACACGTATATATTGCTCAAATGTGAAATATATTGTAATTTCGATGACAGTAAGATAAGTTTGGTCGCTAGATGCTAGGTCGCTAGAATTCATCAACAAAAGTTAGATTTGTTTTGATACGAATTGTGATGATATTGTTACTTGATTTTATTTTAGTTAGAATTATGTCTATTGATACAGACATGATGTAGCACCATTCAAATGAATTCACTGGTCAATTGCTCTGGTAAGTTAATTCAGAAGAGTGATTTTTTAAAGATACAAATAATATAATTAGACAGTCTTCATTTGGAGCTGATGAAAATTAATACTTCGATAATTGCATAATTGGTAATGACTAAATTAAATCTGTGGGCGAAGTCTTAAAAATTTCTGCGGTTTTCTAGAGTTTCCCATTTGTATTATAACTTTATTAGTTGAGACGATGAAGAGTTTGATATTGAAGCGGACGCATTATAGTGCATGTATTTGAATTATTTGCTTGTTAGAACGGTTTGGCAAAATTTCACTTCAAATCTTCTTCAATAGCTCATTGATAAGTTCGAAAATACTGAACTCATTTTAAGCTACTCCATAGTATCAGATTATTTAAGAATTATTTTCATCAAGTTGACAACTAGCTATTATGTGAGAAAATGAAAGAAATTGCTGCGCTGTAGAAATACTCTACTCGTAATCCTTCGCAATAGAGTAATGACATCGTCAATTTTTAAAAGCTTTTGAGTGATCTTATCGTCGTTGAAAATAACTTACTTGGCTAAATAAATAAGTAAATAGATAGATATACAGTATACGAATAAACACTAAACTAAACATATAAAAATATACCAAACCTATTTTCGAAAAGTCTACCAGCATATTGCTCGTTGTTCTTTCATGTTAACTATAGAGTGGATGACTTTGGAGGTGCAGTAAATTGTAACTCCTTTGAGAATTATTAATTAATTTAATAATTAAAAGGATTTTTTTGTTTTGTTCGTAAACTTACACACATGACATACCGCATGCGATACATAGTCTCCTATCTGTTCTTTTTTTCCATTTCAGTTCAAATATCCTGACATATTCGACCGTCAACCAGTAATCCTGATCGTTGATTACTATAAGTATAAGAATTTACAATGACGTAGGATGAGACTAAGGCTGATGACCCATTTTTGCACTATACAAATGCTAAGAGGAACCTGACTCATACTCGAACCGGTGGCCCCTTGCGCATAAGACAAGCATGGTATTCAAACTCCAGGCTTGTCTGATCACTCTTGTACACAGTCATTCAACGAAAGGACGATAAATTAAGCAGGGTTTCTGGAAAATATGATGTTAAATTAATTATAATATTATAGTCAGACTAAAAGCCCATCAGATTCCAAACTTGGTCTATCTACAATTACTACCGAATTCAAATTACAAATCTCCGTGAATCATTAAATAGGTATCATGGACGCTCCCTCGGGATTCCAGGACGTCCGGAGAGCTAGGTGGAGTCGGTACATGCTTTCCACTCCCTTCGCTTCGATAATCACAGACCACCCTGCCTGATTACACTCAAACCGTTGAATTCTCTCCACTAACACGTTCAGAATCTGCATGAAACTGTATCAGCACGTGTGATTTACTAGAAGGATGCTAGAGAAGTTTACACGATATTTGGCTATTTCATTAATTGGTTTAATTTGTAAATTCGTCATAACTTTGTTCGACCTACAAGGGATTGTGAAGGAAAATTGTAAAATTAGATTTTTAAAAATTTGTTTTTGTGTTAGTGCTTTATTGATTTTTCTTACTGAGGCAAGCATGAGAGTGATTTGAGAGTGGATGTTGTTTAACAGCGTCTTGCGACACGTGCAGTTTCAGGTTGATCTATTCTTCATTGGTTCAGACACAATGCTAGAAACTACTTTCCAAGACTAAGATTGTGATAAATAAATCATTATCAAACAGATCGAATTTACTGATTTCTTCTATAAACCTTATTCATAAACAAAACTTCAGTTGTGAGCGTCTACAGTAAGAAGTGAAATCAAATTACATGAACACAATACTACTAGCTCAATTTTACTGGAGCAATTCTACTAGATAGCGCAATTCTATTAGCGCAACTCTAATAGCGAAGGATAGTAGCGCCATTCTATTAGCGTAATTCTACTAGCGCAATTCTACTAGCGCAATTTTATGAGCGCGAATCTATAAGCGCGAATCTATTAGCGTGAATCTATTAGCGTGAATCTGTTTGCGTGAATCTATTAGCGCAATTCTTCTAGCGCAATTCTACTATCGCAATTCTATTAACTTAAATTGCTAGCTTAATTGCCTTTTCAGACTATGTACAAATATTAATTAACACTATTACCTTTACGGCTAACTACATGACACATTCATTAGATTTGAGATTGAAAAATTGTAATAATATATTACACATTTTTATTAAACGCTCAATATTTGTGATTGTTTACATATTAGTTTACTAATATTGTATATATTTTAGCCCTCTAGATATTTGCAACAGACCAGTGGCCATCTAGATAAGTCATATACCACAATCTGTATCCATAGTTTGTACACAAATCAGAGGTTCTAGTGTGCCCGTGTACATTATGGTATATATTAAATTACTAATATACCCTGTGTAAATTAGATAACATACTAATAAAATATAGTCAATTTCGAAATAAAAAGGAACAATATATAATGGACCAATTCAATAATACATTTAATAATCATCTAAATATTACTTCAAGAATGTTTTAAGTGTCAGTTGAATTATTATATATTCTAAAAAATTATAGTTTAGACAAATTTAGTAGGCTGTATTAAAAGTATTTTAACAATTTATTGCTGTTCCTTCACGAATGACGACTCATTCGCTTCATTCCAGGCGTTCAGTGCAGGCAACTGATAGAAACCCTGTTGCAACATTTGATGTTGCCTGTGCATTAACTGTTGTTGTTGTTGCTGACGCATCAGATTACTATGCAACAAAATGTTGTCGTTTTCATCATCCACGTGTTGCTTGTGTTGTAACTGTTCCATCGAATGCATGTCCATCATTCCAGTGTCTCTGTATACACTAGTTAATCTTCTTTCTTCCGTTTCTTCAGCCGCAATTCTTCTGTTTTCATGATATTCGCTGCTAAATCTCAAAATATCTGAAACTTCCCCAGAATTTCCTTCATTCTTCAGAGGATGCTGAGTATCGGGATACTCGTACTGCGAGTAGTAAGGCGGTTGGTAGCGATCGTCATTTTTTATTTGAAGTTTTTCCTCTTGCTGCAACTGGGACTCTCGGAATGACGCCGTGTCGCACATCTGTCCACCGATGGAAGAGAAATACTGACCATAAGGCTGCCCAGAGGTCATCCCGAGGGACAGGGCAGAGCTTAGCACGTGACCGGTCATGCCATTGGGCAGGTGCTGCGGCGTGTAGCCAGTCCCTCCAGGAAGATGATTGGGGGTCCAGGACCCCGCGCCGAGGGTAAGACCCCGATATGCCTGATTGAACTGGGGTACGGCTGGGGGAACGCCGTTTTGAGGTAACGAAAAGCCAAGTTGATAGCGATCTTTCTTGAGTAAAACCTACCACAACAAATAACAAGTGAATCATTAGGTCGATGAGTAAAGCTAGTCAATATATTCTGAGAATTGTATACCGTTCATTTGAATCGAATAAATAAATATTAGTTGCAGAAAATCAGTTTTCCTAAATGCAAGTTTCTTTTGATATGCTTAAAAGTTTCCAAGTTCTTTTTCCAACCTTAATCATAATCTCTTGAGCTTATCTGGTATGTATTGACAAGCTGTTCGACAGGTGATTACTAGGTGCAGGACTCAACTCCAGTAAACTCCCTGTCACTAACCGGATTTCAAGCAGAAAACTGACGTTAAACTAGGCTTTAAAA
Organism: Enchytraeus crypticus; assembly: GCA_905160935.1. Taxonomy (NCBI): domain Eukaryota; kingdom Metazoa; phylum Annelida; class Clitellata; order Enchytraeida; family Enchytraeidae; genus Enchytraeus; species Enchytraeus crypticus. Next base: position 2,522,045 of record CAJHZI010000641.1, on the reverse strand, counting down.
TATTTAACCGTTTCATTATTGGTAGATGCAAACTAGACGTCATTGTAATTTAAGTCAAGTACTTGATATTCTTATATCTATTCGCTCAACTTTGGGATGATTTATGGCTTAAATGTTAAAATGTTCGCCCCGGAGGCAAGTGACCTGGATTGAAACTCAAGTCCAACAAATAATTAAATCGTTTATGGTTCGGTGTGTTCCATCCAGTAAAATAACTTTCAGGAAATTTACATTGAACATGAATAGTAGTTTGTATTTTCGGGAAAATAACAAGAAATTATACATCATGCAAAGAACAACGAGGAAATTGGAAATGCAGGCTATTTATTAATTATATTCTTACATTATCAAAATTAATAAAAGAAAATTAAATTTTATTTAAAAAGACATGTAATTAATCAGAAAATAATTACTTGGCTAATGAATTGATTTCGAAGCATTAAAAAGTACATTATCTAATGAATGAATCGAAAATATGTGCAACTTTAAAGTATTCTGCCAGGCAAACAAAATAAACTTTATACGCGACATTTGTGGCATATTTAGAGAGCATAAATTTTTTATAAACTGCGTTTTATAAAAATATGGAAGTTCATTTACTAAAACCAGTAGCTCTATCTGGCTTTAACCTGAAATTTTAGTTTTTATCAGCATCGTTATTAAATAGCTAAAAGCTAAGCCAGACTTTAGGAACGATCTTCTGCCGCTAACAAAGGACATCGACCTTTGCAGGGCAAAGGGCAGTGACAGGGTGTCGAGGGCCAGCAATGGTTTTGAAACACACACCTACTAGCCCGCAAGTGGACATCATATCGAGCAGGTTTTTGGCTCAGCCCTCATTATACTTTCAAATTCGCTAAAAATTTCTTTCCTATACCTATAAATTACTTTTTTATTTTTATAAAGTTTTTTCTTATTTATATAATTACCTTTTTTTTTTTCGTTCGATACTTGTAGTCGGGGTGCTCCTTCATGTGGTCAGCCCTCAATCTCTTCGCCTCGTCGATGAACGGTCTCTTCTCAGTCTCTGTCATCGTCTTCCAGTCCGCCCCGAGACGTTTCGATATCTCGGAATTGTGCATCTTGGGATTTTCCAGAGCCATCTTCCTTCTTTTGGCCCTGGACCAAACCATGAAAGCGTTCATCGGTCTCTTTACTTTATCCTCACCTGCTTTTGATTTCTGAGACGATGCTGCGCTATTACCCTGCGGCGATGATTTGTTTGAAGCTGCTGATGTTACTGGAAATGAATTGGAAGACGAGGATGTTGAAGAAGACGACGAATGCATTGATCCATTTGTAAAGTTGTTTTGAGAGCCAGCGGAAGTCCAAGAGGACGTCCCTGTGGTCCACCTGGGATCAGAATGAGCCTCTACACGATGCAGACCCCCTGGATAGGAGGCAGATTGAGGGGGTGAATGGGTATGAGCGGGGGTTGGTGGGCTTTGCCCCACAAGAGGGGACCGGGATTGATGAAAATTTGTTGGAACATCCGCACGATCAACGTATTGCCGAAATTCCGATCCCTTTTCATCGCCCACCAGACCGGGATAGTTTGAATCAAAGTCGGATGAGATATTTGAGATTCTCTGCAAATGCCTTTCTTGTTCCATTTTCCAAACATCTAGTCCATCGCTACCACCAGAGTACATTTTAATTAATATATTCAGGCTAATGAAATTGTTTTAATATTTCCGGATATAGAGATACTTTTAGAATACCTTTATCTTCAGCATACTTAAAACTAATCTGAAATTAATTGATTAAAAGAATTATATTTCATCAACTTCAAGGTTTATAGATATTGCTCGTTAAATTCTAGTACACAAGAACTTAATGTTTTAATTAACAAGTGTTCTTCACGTGATTGATCAGGCTGTTAAGAATTAATATAAACTCCAATACTATAAAACATAAGAAAGTCCATTTAAAATATGAAATTTGGTCTCAGTGATTTAAAGATTTAACACAATTAGAACATAAAAATTTAAAGGTAGCCTAATATGCAGTTTATCAAATTAGAGATGAGTTACTTTTCATTTTTATCTTATAGTCTTGTTCTTTAGAATATAATTAACACATCAAATTTGTTGAGAGAACATCATGGAATGCATGTATATCTGTATTCAGTAGCCTAATTGTTCAGGAATGTATTTGATGCTGCTCGATCATTGAGAACTGTATAATAGGCTATACTGATACACTGGAGTCCACAGGTTCAAGATTGTAAAGAGTCTCTAGCAATACTTTTGTATTGTTAGAGAATTTAGCATTGCTAGCTACTTAATGCATAATTTGATATTGCTAGAAACGCTTTTACAGAGAAGAATTCTATAATACAATTAACATCCGCTAAACTGTAGCTATCTTTAAGAGCTCTACGTTTTCGTTATTATTTTAAAAGGCCAGCTATTATTAAACATTTTCTAGTTTTATTAAATTGACAGATAACAAAAGTATTGCAGCAACACTACGTATTGCTAGAGACTCTTTACAGTCCCGAACCTCTGGACTCCAGTGTTTGTATCAGTTTAGCCTTTTAAACAGTTTTTAATGACCGACCAGCATTAGATACATTTCTAAACAGTTACCGAATACACATACAGTATACATGCATTTCATGATGTCGCGTATTTGTCCCGTGTTGTGTCCGGATAGTTTGAAGAATAGGCAAACCGGTGACTGCGCGTGTCGTAAAAGCGGACTAAAGCACTAAGATCCATATCAACGTCAGAAAGGGCATTCGGTAGGCGAGCTTCTACGCTCCAGAAATTGCTACAAAATTTTCAAAAACGAATTGAAAGATGGAGGAATGACTAATGGCGTGATATGGTGTGGGACAAAGAGGAATGGAGAAGGACTATTCGTATTCTGACCCTGGTTAAGCTGGGATTAGGAGGAAGAAGATGATGATGATGTTGAATTAACAGATAGAGCCTCAGTCACTGAAGCTCTAACGTCAATTATATGATTAAACATAATTTTAGGCATACACGTTTATTAATACTGTATTCCACGTTAGCTATAATTACTTTTGCGGATTTTAAAAGAAACTGTTAATTCTACAAAGTATAATTATTACATAAGAAATTAATGAGAAAATCAAGTAATATTTATTAACAGTGAAACAAATGAGCAAAGGCATAGTCAAAACATAATCAAAAGACATGGTCTTTTTGTGAAGGGATTAAATCGCTAATCGATGGAGCGCAATTTATGGAGCGCGAAAGTAGTATGTGCGTAGGAATGTGTACCTTGAACCTGCCACACTTGGCACAGCACTACAGGGAGAAAGAGAGAAAAATTAGTCCACGTCCCTGTCTTGAAAGAAACTACTGCCCAATTGTTAATTGGCTGTAATGTTTTGACCTATTACAAAAAAATTCTTTTAGAAGAATTGTCAGAAAAATACTGTCAAATGCAATAAAATCTAAAATACAGTAGGCCTATTTATATAAAGCGCGTCTTGTTCATTAGCTTGTTGATAGAGATGGTAGCAAATTACTGCGACAACTGGAATTTGAAATTTCAGTCAGGTCATCACTCATAATATAGTCAGAAAAATAGAAGCAAATATTAAATCATAGACTAAGTTCAATTTCAACTATCATGGATCAACATCATCAACTAAAGAACATTAGATTTATTAAGTAAAGTAACTGACGTTATAAAGTTCTTACAATTTTTCATATGAACTAAATCGAGTATTAAAGTTACTAAAATTTCTCGTATAAGTAAAGATATCGAAATGCTGTTGAAAATCATATTGTAATTGATACCAGAAGGAAATAAATCGATTATAGGCACTAATGCAGTACTGTGCAGTTACCGATAATTTGTAATGGGTTACACACTCATTAATTATCGGTAACTGCACAGTGATTAATTAACTGCGTTGAGTTTCAACGCTGAGTAACAACAATTTCCAATTAAATAAAGTACTACGTAAAAGCTAAGGAAATTTTCCTTCTCTAGAGAAATAAATTAGTTAATATGTTGGTTAAGAACTGACTAAGATTTTACAATACAATTCAACGTCTAAGCTACAAACCAACTGAAGCATGGTCGTCAAATTCATTTAAGTTATTTTCTTCAGTCAAGCATGACGATATTTTAGCGACCAATCACGAACCGTTTTAATCGTCGAGAGATGGCGCTTAACGGCTCACCGGTCACGTGATAATCGACATTGTCCAATAGAAATTCAGCGCATTGAAGGGAGGACGGATTAATAGCTACATGCATTAGTATACGTATTTAATTTATATTAAAATTAAAAGTTTAATTAGGTTAAGATTGCCAAACAAAAATAAGCAGAATATGAGTAGATAAGTTTAGAAAATTGAGAAAGTAGATAAATTGAATTAAAAGTAGATATAATAAAATAAAACTTTTTCTCTCAAAAATCAAAACTCTGCCGGGCATTTGGTTGAGTTTAGGATCCGTAACCTCCAGCTTATTAATCGGATAATTATGTAATAGACTATTGAATTGTGAATTATGTAACAATTAATTTAATTACAATCTAGAATCCGAGTTACGTAAATCCCATTTATTTACAAAATTTATATTAAAAGTTGCACTATAATCATACGTCATACTCGAATACCATACATGACCTGATAACCCTCTCCAATCAAGTCAATACTTAATCTGCTACTAATCCGGCAAAAATTTACTTGAAATTGGTTGTTGAAAATAACAAGTTAAAACAAGTCCTATATTTTCATTTCAAAATTGTGCTATTTTGTTTGCTTGTTGAGCTTGCACCCTGGTTAATCGGACAGTGTCAATGAAAATTCGAGACTCAAATAATTTTCCTTTGCCATCATTTCTCTCGCCAATGAGCCTTCCTTTTTGAAACGATAGAGATTTATACTGAGTTTAAGATCTAAGTTAATGGAGGCAGAAGCAGGCCGAGATTAGGAATATTTGATGATTTAAAGATCCACTCATACGTGGACATGTAGAGGTAAGCGGTGGACGGAGAAGAGTGGAGGCGTAATATGCCATGGACCTGCCATTGGGCCCGTGCACTGAGAGAGAGAGAGACAGATTTTGACTAAGGTTCTATCCTTATGCTATTAAATTGAAAGTGTGTCGCTCATCATGAGTTTAGTAATTACATACTATCAGTACAGTTTAAACATTTCATATCACATTTAACGTCTGATTTCATATAGCTAAGATATTGTACGAGAAAAGTCCAACTAGAACACAAGACATCTGCCAGTTTGTTACAATATCAATGTAATTAGTAAACTTGTTATTATTTAACAGTTATTACTCACACACAATTTTCATTTTTTGTTACTATTTAGTTATTGTATCTTGCAATCTCTGTGTGTTTGAAATAATTTACGTAAGAATTATGAATAACCTAGGCAGTCGACTGGATTACTCCTCAAAACGTCTCAAAAGAATTCGAAGGGGTTAAAGCCTTAGGCAAGAAAAGTTGAGGATGTGTGAATTGGAATCTCAGGAGGGTTTCCTTGGAGATTAGCAACACCCGAGGCGATGTAAAAGGGGGTGAACTCACTTAAGCGAGGGCATGTTTCGCTCTTAAACACTATTTGATCGTAACAGAGAAGAAATAATCAGTAAAATAAAATTAGTAAAGTAAACTATTAATATCAAATATCGACTGCAATACATAGTTTCTCTTATATAGGTAATTTCCTGTTTACCCTTGTTGTGTCCGGGTCACGCAGGTTGAGTCCGGGTTGTTCAAGAAAAATTATTTCAAAATTAACATTCTATGATAGCAACAGTCGAGGCAGACGTCGCAACCAACTCTCAACAGATATTTTAAAAGGGCACTTTGTACCAGCGTACTGTCTTTAAGTTGTCTCTAGCAAAAAGGGAGTAGAGAACACTTAGCAATTGCGCAAGCTCTATACTCTATAGGCTCCTTGACAGATATATTAAATAATTTTAAAAATTATTTGTTTAGTATTCACAATTAGCATAATTGTGTGATATATCTATGAGTTTCAATGCCGAAACTTGTTTAAATTAGAATATTGAATAAGAATGCTCAACTACTGTATATTTATATTTGGTTGCCGTAATTTGTATTGATTATTTCAAAATAAATAATGAAGGAAGATGGATTAATTTTAATATCTTAAATTCAATTAAATCTTATTATTTATAATTTTATACCAAAGGTAGTATTATAACTTAAAGGTCAATGTTTCATCTAAAATCCTTCAGTTTTTATTTGAAAGGAATAATCGTCTACAGATTACAGTCAGGTAGAATTTTGTCTCACTATTATTCAGATTTGTATTAGACTGAGTTCTTCAGTAATTTACTCATGCATCTTATTACATATCGTATCTTATTAAATACCTTTAGCTATCTCTTCTCCATATACAGAGAGCCAAAGAGGAAAATCAATAAATGTCCAGCGTCACATTCGGTAAAAATGAAATTAATTTCATAGGAAAATTTCGAAACTTAAACCTTCTTAAGGTTAGACGGTAGATGGCTTGCACCTGCCCGAGTATTTCCCAATGGACCGTTAAATAATTGCGCCCTCAAGGGGCGACGGTACAAGCAGGGCGAGACTGTCAAGCCGTTACAGGTCCTGCCGGCCCCCCATCCCAGGTCCTCCCGGCCCTCCTTGCTAGGTCCTCCCGTCCCCCCAACCCAGGTCCTACTGGCCCTCCATCCCAGGTCTTCCCGGCCCCCCATCCCAGGTCCTACTGGCCCTCCATCCCAGATCCTCCCGGCCTCCCAGCTCTGTCACTAAACTGCAGACACTGGGAGTTCTCAACTACCACCCCTTTGAGTTCATGGTGTGGGACTATGGACCCTCTAAGAAATCAGAAGAGTTTATATTTGCCAGATTGAGCAACAACTAGAGCATAGCACCTCTTATGAAATGAACTCAAAACGCGTTGTTTTGGCAAGTTTATACGATACCCGGTCAATTAGTTATCACGATATTTTTATTTTGAATGTTCAAGGCTTTTCCACTCAAATCTAATTTTTGATTTGATTAATCTAGTTTTTGATTCAATAAATCGGTTCACAGTAATCTGTACGAAAAGACATTTTTACAAATAGACACAGACTATCCTAGCTAAGTGATGCGTGCCGTCAGGAAAGTATATAAAGGTGGGAAATGCGAATTTTAGCCTACTATAACAGTGATGTTATCAGCAAGAGCGAAAATATGAAGCCAGAGTGTTCCAGAAACACAGCAGCAGCACAAGAAATAAATTGTTTCCCTCTTGACAAATTTATTATTTGAACTTTGAGAAAGTTGACGTACGATATTAGATTTACATATAATATACTTGAAATCCAACGTCAGAAAGGGCATTCGGTTGATGAGCGCCTAGGCTCCAGAATTTGTTACAAAAACTTAAACGAGTGGATAAACTGTCTATTCGCATCCTTACCCTGGTTATACTAGGATTTAAGGGAAGATGATGCTGACGAAATAATATACTTCAAATATGGAGGACTAACGAACTGTTAGCTTAGCAAATAGCTTCTCTAGATGCCCCCTGCTGCTAGGGGCTACCATGCCCCTCTTCTTTGCCCTGTTATAATTAAGCACCTGCACCCTTGCGTCACTCGAAGCTACAGGGTGCCTGCAATTGTTCCATTATACCCTCAGCGATGCATACCAATACGGCTACTTATGCGACTGAAGAAAAGATAGTATGATAACACGCTGGCAATCATTCTTGCTAATTAAAATTATGGCTACCAATTTTTCTTAACGAATATGAAGTCCATATAAAACACGATATATATGTCACTATTTAGAATAGAATTGTAATAAATAGGAAAAAGGTTTTGGACAGCACATTTCATATTTCAAGGAATTATATTTAAAAAAATGAATAATAGAAGGAAGAATGACTTAAGAGAAAAACTCAATCGAATACGCAAACAATAGATAGGCCTATTGGAAATTTTAATACCACTAATTATATTTTCTAACTGCATTTTCTGATTATATTTTAGAATTTATACACGTGAGCAAATGAAGAAAACAAAATCGGAGGGAAGAACTTTTATGCCATGAATTTTTGCGTCAGTTTCGCATATCAACAGCTCTTTGGTGACTGACTATCCTAGTATTCAAACTAAGCGAAAGGGTTACTCTCACACACAGTGTAGATTTTCAGAGGTACAGGTAATGATACCGGCATGTACATGGGTGGATATTCAAGGTGATAAAGAAGGATATAAAGATACCCCTGTGCGCCGTTGAGTGAAGGCTTTAATTCCTTCAGCCGATAATTACCCTCTACCGAAAATAGATCTCATGCGACACTTTACCCCCTCCGGATATTCACAAACCGTTATCCCCCCGTTCCTTCACACACTCTTGTGTGACATTCCTTTAAACCTCTGAGGAAAGCCAAGACATTTGCGTCACAACGTTTCAGCTATATATAGTTAGTCTTATGTGTAATTAATTACAAACTTGTAAAGCAGACACTAATTTGACTTAGTTTTACTGCTGCAATTTAAATTAATTTGTGAACAATTTAAGATAAATATCTGTACATGTAATCGATTGTCAAACCTTGGTCCATTAATTTTTGACTATATGAGATATTGTACACGGAGGTCGTAATAAAAAAATTACAAGAGAAGTGAAAATTTTGATAAATGATTTATTTTACACCATATATCACTAACATTTCTTAAATGAAGAAATGTAAAGAGAAAAAAATAAATTTAAAGGAAGACAAAGAATATATGAAATAAATTTGTAAAAATACATAAAATTTCTTACAAGAAAAAAAAAATAAAATCCTCTAAAGATTTCTCATTACAGCAGCTTATAAGTTATAGCATACTTTGTCGTGTTCGGATACAGACGCTAAACGCAACCTGTTATCTTTATTTCATTATTCTCGGTGTAATGATAACCTTCTGCATTGTAAAACACTTTAAATTGTAAGAATTAAAATGAAAAGATTACGAAGATAATTAAATAGGGATTTTAAGATTAATTACATGTATATAAGATGTATAGAATGTCAATTTATTGCGTAGATTGGAAAGTCGTGCCTTCTGAAGGTATCAGCATTGATTCCAGTACAGAAACCATTACAACCATTATCCATCAGATCTGCGCCTACATGGAGGTATAGACGCTTAGAACAAGCCACTTATCTAAGCTTTAAGTTGTACTTTGGTTGGGTATTAACACTTTGATAATTAAGAGCTTAGAAGTATTGCTGTATTAGAACTCTTAACAGCTTGCAGAACTCTAGAATCCGCTGAGTTATATATATATATATATATATATATCTATATATATATAGATATTATATATAGTATATATATATATATATAATTATATATATATAATATATATATAATATATATATAATATACTATATATATATTATATATATAATATATATATATATTATATATAGTATATATATATATATACATGCATATATATATATACTGAATATCTATCTATATATATATATATATATATATATATATATATATATATATATATATATATATTACCACTTATCATATCACCAACATTATAAGTATCAATAACACTAACATTATCTTTATCGCTAACATTAACATATTAATAACAGTAACATATTATTCACCAATCAGTATACATTTCGCCCTACAGGATCCACTACTGCTGCTCTCATTGCCTTCTTTCACAAACTTTCGTTTATGCTCGAAACTGAGACCTTCGTCAGAGTAATAGCGTTAGACTTCAGCAAGGCGTTTGATACAGTCAGACACTCACAAATGATTGATAAGCTGTGTACCCTAGATGTGCCTAGCAACATTAATGGGTGGATTGCCAGCTTCCTCTCTGCCCGTTCACACACTACTATCTTTGATGGTCAAACATCGTCATCAGCAGCAATCAATGCCAGCATAGTCCAAGGATCAGCCCTTGGACCAACTGCATTTGTCATTGTTACATCAGACTTAAAAACCCTACAGGCTACAAACTCTTTGTTCAAATATGCCGATGACACATACCTGATTGTGCCTGCCTCTAACCTTCACTCAACGGAAGAGGAATTAGTCCATATCGAAAACTGGTCCCGCTCTAACAATCTACTATTAAATCGAAATAAAACAAAAGAAATTCTCTTCCAATTACCCAAGCTAAAAAGGCAGATAAGAGATGTCCCACACCTTGAAGGAATTGAGCGGGTTTCTAACATCAAATGCTTAGGTGTCATAGTATCTGATAACTTTTCTTTTTCTGCTCACATCACAAACATCATTAGCTTGTGTTCGAGCAATATTTTTGCACTGTATTCTTTACGTAGTAAAGGCTTGGCAAATGATCTTCTTCAGAGTCTTTCAAGCCTCCACACTCTCTAAGCTTCTATATGCCTCCCAGTTTTGGTGGGGCTTTACAAATGCTGAAGAGAGAACCCGTCTTGAAACCTTTTTAAAGAAGGCAAGGAGAGCTGGATTCTACAGTACAGAATCTAATTTTGAGGATCTATGTAACTTTGCTGACAATAATCTTTTCAAGGCAATCTGTAACAACCCTGCACATTTACTGGCGCATTTGTTACCTCCACAAAACAATCATAATTACCCAACCCGAAGAAATACTGCTAAGAGATGCTTTTCCTTTCCCATAAAACGAAGCAGTCTGAGCGATAAAAACTTCATTATTCGTATGATTCTAGATGATGCTAGTTAATTTGATGAATACTAAAAGATTCTTCTTTACTCATAGTACAGTACGCCCTATATGGCAATTATGAATAGTATAAGCCATTGATTTATGTGATTTATTATGGCTGGAGCCAGTGCCGAAGTCGGTTAGATACTCGACCGCGGATCAGTTAGGTGCGGGTTCAAATCCTGGGCTTGCCCGTCACTTACTTTCGAGTGAGGAAACTGACGTTAACCTTAGCTTTAGCTTTATGTATTGTTGTAATATTCATGTAGTAAATGTTAGCGAGAACAATTTTTAGTTTTATCTCTTTTATATCTAGCCTATTAACTGTTTATGCTATGTCTGTAATTTGTTATGCTATGTTTGTTGGAATTTCTGTGTTGTAACTTTCTGCGGTTGTCAGATTGAACGAAAATAAACGAATATATTATTAGTCCTAATGATAGTTAGCACTAACACTTTCATTATCATTTGCACTAACACTATCATTATCATTACCACTAACTTTAACATTATCACTATCACTAACACTAACAATGTTATTGGCACTAACAATATAACTATCATTAGCACTGACATTATCTTTATCATTAACATAATTATTATCATTGCCAATGTCATTAATATTATTAGTAAAACTAACGCTAGTATAATCATTTCACTGAAACTAAAATCGGCACAAACCGTCTAGCATCAAAAATAGCACTAAACGCTTTTATAGTACGTTATACAATGTGGTTAGCAAGGTATTATCAGTTAAAAACTAGCATTCACTAATAAGGTAAATCACATTTTAAGGCAAACAATTAATTGCAAGATTATCTTATGGTATTTATCAAAGACTAAATTCATAAAAAGCTTAGCCCCAATTCGAGAGATATTCTGGAAAATGAACAATGTAAATAATATAAAAATGTCGTTAAATGCACTTTGGATTTGGTATGGTCAAAGCTAAACTGGTACTTATCTATATAATCTTCTGTAGCAGTCAATCACTCAATGCACACTATTAGCAATTAGAAAACCGTCTGCATCCGTTATTTTACGATATGGAGTATTGTGAATAATAATAATGAGTACATTCAAAGTTAGTTCTATGCAGTATATCCATGACTAACACACAAATTTACTTGCTTTGCACAGAAATAAGGTAAGAAAAAAAAATAGTCAGGGAGAGAGAGAAAGAGAGAGAAAGAAAGAGAGAAAGTGATAATAAGTATGTATTCATTGTTGAATCCTACTTTTGAAACATTTCAATATCAATTTTGGAGAACAAAACATCTTGAGAGATGACTGATAGATTTTATAAAGCCAGTAATCCATCTGAGACTTCTGTAAGATCTGATGTGGATTCAAGGTCAGGCTCAGAAGCCTAAGACTTTTTCTAATCAGAACGACATAGTAGACAAATTGATTATTTTTGAAAATGACGTTGATTGCTTTGCTGAAGATATTAATGGATATAATTAACACAGCTTTACTAGAAACCGGAATAGAACCAAACTATGAAATCTGAAATTGAAGCCAAACGAAAGCAAACTCAAATCTCAATCTTGACCAACACTCGTTCCGAACGGGAACCTACATGTAGATTCAGAAAAAGCCAACCGAAATAAACTCAAAATCTTTTTATTTCAGAGTTCGTTCCATGGAATACTTTTATTCAGAGTTTAATGTAATTTATCACTTTGCAGAATACTAGAGAGAGAGAGAGAGAGAGAGAGAGAGAGAGAGAGAGAGAGAGAGAGAGAGAAAGAATCTGAATTAACCTTGCTAATATAAGTTTAATTATGAAGGATACAAAATAATGTCGCTTTATAAAATTCTACAGAAGCACGTAGAATGTGAGTCAAACCTTTTTGAGTTCAGAAACTTCAGATATAATTCTAAATTGAAAGATTTCGTTTTAATTAGAATTAAATCAAGTACCTTAAAACTAATATATTAACATGTAAAACTTTTCTATCATTGTATATAATTTGTTTCTTTAAAAAAGTGTACTTTAACTTTTTACTCAATACTATTACTTATTGTCCAGTATATTGTAGTTTTTACTTAAGTAAAATTCAGGACAAGCACTTTGCACTTTCTTTAACTATTTATTTCTACTTTTAATTAAAGTAGTTTATTTCATGCAATGCTGTATAGCATGCTTCTTACTCATGAAAAAGTCCATCAAAAGGAATTTTATTTAACGAAACAAATATTATTAAGCATGTTTTATTGAAAATAATCCCATATATAGAAGAACCTTATCTTTCTAAGCTTCTGTTAAACTCAGAAGTTAATAACCTGCAACTTTTTCTCTTTCTCTGAGATACTTTTCGGATCTTTTTATTTTCTGTTTATGCTCAAACATCAATCTCTATCATTAAAGCCTAATGTTGCTTCAAGGTACTCATTTTAATAACAGTCTGACATCAAACTTATTAATAAAATCTGGTAAAGTTAATGCTAACGCTAGTTTCGTCATTCGAAAGTGATGTCAGTGACGGGCGAGCACAAAAAATAGTGATGCAAACTGCGAAAACTAGATTCCAATAAAATGGCTATTTAAACTTATTTCACGTATTTGTCATACGATGACTTAGATAATTCTACCGCTAAACCCAATACTGGTTCTTATGTAAAACTGGATTAGTTTTTCTGCAGTGTTGCAGAAGTTCAGGATCGACTTGCTGCCAATCAAACAGCACGCATTCACGTTTTATAGTACTAATTGGCGTGCCTGTGGGCGTGTTCGCATTGCTACGCCCCGCCCCTGCCGATCCTCGACCACTCCCCTGGGTTACCCCTACAGAATTCTGAGACTCTGGTCTCTGCTCTGGAACACCAGCTTTCATTTTACCTGAGGCTGGTCGGCTAACAGAGGCGTAGTAGGAGGAGTCTGGAACAAACTGGAGCTCATCTCCACTGCACTCATCGGAGGGGGAGACCACTCTTATGTATCCTGTTCTGGAAGAGAGAGAAGGTGAAGTGGGAACACTTCGATGGGAGTTTTCTTCATTCGGTGCATGTCCGCTAAACGTAGTTTGATGTGGATACTGTGAGATCTGTGAGTTTAGAATATCAACACCGTGAGGGAAGTTACCAAAACGTTTTACTTGAGTTTGTCTGTATGCACCATCGTCTTTTTTGAAGCAGAAATCTGGAATCTCCTGACCTCTAGAGACTAGACTGACGTCAGGTGGCGGAAAAATTTCATCTGCGAACACAACGCTTCGAGGTCTCAGGTAAATCTCAGAGTCGTCATCGGTTGGCAACGTGCCAGGACGCAGCGCTAATGACGGCTGATGTGTTTCTGAAATGTCAGTCCTACCGTCGTCCCTGCTCAGACCTGGCGACGAGGTTTCTGTTTTCTCTGATTCCAGTTTTCGACGGTTTCTCCTTCGAGCTCTTATACATTTGATTAATAGTATAATTATTATGACAATAATAGCGGCGGCTGATATTAATAGTACAATTAATAAATGATCTTTGCCCACGCGACCAGTTTTAACCGGTCTGTGTGATGATGTTTCATCCGAGGGCGTAGTGGAACCGGTATGAGGCGGTTGAGGAATGAATCCAAGTGGTACTACGTCTATCTGAAGCATACTCTGAACCGGTTGGGCATTCCTTGCTGTGAGGGTAAACTCTATGTTTTCAGTTAATACTTTTGATTTACCTCCTGTTTCTGATTTGTAAGAATCTGAACTTGTCTCATATTCAACCAATCCATTGACAATATCGGAATGTGTAAAACTAAATAGCTCAGCACTTTTTCTCATTCTATACGTATTGCTCTCCAAACTATTTACAATATTAAGTGTAAATTTTGCCGATATCTCATCTACAGAGAACTGAGGGAATCGATTACTCGCTTGTACCACAGTTTTATTATATGACTTATCCAACAATCTCAAGCTCTTATCAAGCGGGGATATTTGATCATTTTTAGAAACGTCATGTAAATAGTAAGTTGCTCCAATAGGAGGCAAGTCACTCCACTGAGCATTGAGCTCCCAATCCTCTCGAATGTTCTTAGAACCTCTTGTAGATCTTTTAGTCGACGAATGAGCTTTGTTGAACTTGGATCGCTTATGGAGAAATCCGTATTTAAGTTTGCTAGTAACTTGATAAGCAGGATCGCTGCCAGTGAAGGAGGCCAAATCCTCTGCATTCAGAACATTATCTAAGATCTTCACAGCTGATCCAGCGACTACATGAAGGCGGTCCTTAGAGCGCTGTAGGCGGGGCTTAACCACAACATTCAACTGTCCCTCTTGTTTGAACGACAGTGAGTCATAGAGTATGAAGTGGAATGAGTCATACTGTCGGTCAAGGTCATTTTGAATGTACATCACGTGACCTGAGAGAAATAATTTAAATGTATACATGGAACAAAATCAAAATACAGTTGCAAATATAAGCTGAGTAATGCAATCATTGTGAAAAGCTATAGACTTCTTCCTGCATCTATAATCAATCTTTTAATATTTTTTATATAATCAATTTTTTAAATCAAACTTCTTCTCATCTTTGTAATTTAAACCTTTATTAATATTTATTTATATATTTATTATTATTATTATTATTATTATTATTATTATTATTATTACTATTATTATTATTATTATTATTAATCAGATATATTTGAATATGGAGAGTTTAATATAAAGTTAAGCGCAAGTTTTTCAATTCTTCACATCTCGACATATCAAATAATTTTTCATTAACCAATCAGAAAATACTATATGAATTTATGTATTACGCATACAGTATGAAAAACACTTGAATGAGAGATCGATAGAAAGTACATCTAGACTACTCAATATGATCTTCATAATTAGAATAAAACTTGAATATTCTATTTTCTATTTGTTAGTAAAATCCTAAGCACCTTACTTGTTATAGATATATTTTACCCAACATTAATTATTAATAAATAATTAATAATTATTGTATTAAAATTGATTTGAACGACTCAATTTGACGTATACAGACAACGCATCCAATTTCGATTGAAAGACTCCAACTATATGAGATCCTATCATAGAAATATAAATTCAATGTTGACTTATCTTCTCTTAAGTATAATCTATGCTGCATCTCAAATTTGCAAGAATGACAGATTTATAAAAGTGTTTTAAGTCAAGTAGTCTACCATTAGAGCGAGAAAGATAGAATTATATTAAATTCAATTTTAAACCATTAAATAATTACTTAAAATTGCAAAGCTTACCATCCAGAATATCTTTCTGTGTGAATTTATTTGATGGAAAGTTTTTGACGTAGAGCTGACCATAGCGGTATGTTTCGGTTAAATGGTAAAATAACTGATCTGATTTAACGTTCGTTTCGACGCTGAGGTGAGCACTGGTGATGTAGGACCAAAACTGTCCTTGTAGTATTTCCAGCTCTGATGATAATGAGAGCTTTACATTTCGTGTTTGTACAGCAATATTGAATACCTAAAAAAGATATGTGAATAAAATTCAAATCCTAAACAAATTTAGAGAATAAATGAAAGTTTGCAAGAGCGTCCTAGCTGATGTTTATAATAATATTATTAAAAAAATAATAATAATAATTAGTATATTTACAAGCGCCGCTCTTTGTTAAATGTCACAGAAGCGCTGAATGAATGGACAGTGAATGTCAAGCAGCCTGGTGGTTTAATGCCATAATCGGTGTAGAGACTAGAATTGTGCAAAACTGGAGGATGAGCGACCAATTGGTCTAAAACACAGAAATCATCAGCACGTGGCTATAAGTCTTTTCACTATCATATCTATGTTAGTCGCCTCTTGCGAACACGTGCGGTTGTCGGTTGATTCAGTTCTCGTGTTCCCGAACCTACTCCGGGAAATAATGGTCAATATGTCAGCGTCGCAATCATTAACTTTTTGGAAAAGAATAAGAGGACTACAGGGCCAAAGCATACATTCTCAACAAAAGGCCATTCTAAGGAAAAAGTTTCGATTGCTTAGATAGTTGGCTTTTCATTTTATATCTTATGAAACCATAAACTTATAGAAACTATTAACGAACAGAACCAATATACCAACATAAAAAATAACTGAACAGGAGCTATAAACGTACCGAAATATGGAATGAATAATAGCAAACTAAATAATCGGTCACTCTAGGTTTACTCACTCTACTGATTACGTACTATTTCGTTAAATATTATAAATAATGAGTTTAGATCGGACGCGATTAGAATCCAAATCTAGAGTAAAATAGAAATAACCGAACAACATCTAGCAAATCTTGGATATCTAGTTTCTATTTATAGTCTTAGTCTTCCGTGATATGAACGTGCACATAAACTCCAATTATTTTAAGTTTTTTAAATCGATAAATATTCACAAATTTAGCAAAATAAGCTAAATTATGTCAAAACTATAATTTTAAAATTATAAAGTTTATTAATCAAAATCTACTAAAAGAGGTCACAGAAGGCAGAATAGAAGGAAAGAGGCAGGGGCAGGCCGAGATCAGGAAAGTTAGATGATTTAAGGATCCACTCATATGTGGACATGAAGAGTAAAGCGGAAAACAGAGAAGAGTGGAGGTCTTATATACTATGGACCTGTTAGTAGGCAGTGCACTAAGAGAGAGATAGAGAGAGATTAATAATAGTATCTTTTGGTATTATTCAGACTTTCTGCAAGTCATACCGTTGAAAAAGATTTTGGGCCACCGTCAGTTATCTTAAGATACATCGCTGACGACAGCTCGCTACCATCCTGAACGAAAATGACATTGCCACTGTTAACATCACTCTGAGAAAAAACCGAGATGGGCTGTAGTTGTGAGTCTGCCACAAAACCATTGGTAGCAGCGTCACTGATCTCATATAAAATCTCCTCAGCTGGTGTGTCTAGATCAGTGGTTAGCAGAATGTCTCTAGTTATGTTGAATATTGTTCCTAGAAAATCATATAAAATCAATCAAGTGCATCAAAGTAGAGATTAGGTAGAATTACAATAGATTCCTCAATCAGCTAATAACAATATGAAAATTCACCCAATGATATATTCTCGCTATCCCTAGTGTTCATTTATTTATTTTATTTGTTAGATTCAAACCATAAAACATCAATCATGTATATGCTGTATAAATAATATAATAATAATATATATAATAAGCGAGATGTTCAAAAACCAAGTAATGATTAATTGCATTAACGGATAAGATGTAGAGTTAACATTTAGTGTTCTGCAAAGCGGCAGGTACATGATACATATTCACACTCATAGTCTGGTTTTACGCTCCATAAAGAGCACTCCATAGAATAAATGTTAATCCTTTCACAAAAAAACTCTATCTCATTCATATCTTATATAGCTTACTGCTCAGGGAAATATGGTTTCTGAGATAGTTGGCATTTCCATCCTCAGTTCTCGCTTAGTCGTTTCTTCCAATATGTGCAGTGTAATGTTGGTCTAATCTTCAGTGGCTCGGACACAAGGGATAGGCAGCTAATAAGTGTATGAATACTTCACCAACTACGCAGATTTTACGGGAAGTTAACTCACGAACCATATCAATTAATAGAATGATAAATTATTCATCCACCAGAGAATAAAGAATAATATTTAATAACCCAATATCTCATCCGACAACAGTAAACTCAATTAATCTGTCACATGAATCAATCAGTGAACAAACAATCAATCGATTAATCAATCAACAATTTATCACTCGATTTCAATCAATCACATTTTAACTCTATCAGTCTGCCTCATCAATCAATCAGTCATCTGTCATTCAAATACTATCAACTTAATAAATCTGTCTAATCAATCAATCAATTAATCTGTCACTGAAATTCAATTTGTCGGACAATAATAGTAAGTTAAGATATTCTGATAAATCACTAAAGTGTGTTATTCAGAAGTACTTCAGCAAATAATCACAATTACTTAATGAAATAAACCTAAAACAATACTTAATAGCGTCAATAAAATATGTAATTGATCATCAAATACAATACTATAATCTCTGCGGTCATTTACTTTTCACTTAAGTTGGACTTAACTGTTACTCCGATTGTTACATGATTACACTATTATACAATAGCTTATATAGTTATGATTTGACTTGTGACCTAGGGTAACTTTAAAGCTGAAACTAATTTAATCCTAAAACTTTTTATTTTATTTTAGATTTTGAGGTCTAAATTATTCGGATACATTTTACAATTTAAGCAGTTGGACTAAGTATCACACCTAGAAACAAAATAAATTAACAATAAAATTTACAGAAATAATTATTTCAGCTCCAATCACGTTCTCGTAATATTTAAGTTGTCTACTAATAAATTTTATTTCTAAATAGTTTCTAATAAACTTGAACTTAAGTTCTTGAATGACAAGCCAATCCTACCTTGAATAACTGAGATGCTTGGCGATTTTGTTTGCAAAGTAAAAGGTTGATCATTGATTGGCAATACGTTGATTTTAATTAAAATTACGGAAGAATTATGGGCAGCATCAGACTTTTCATCAAAATGATCATAACTGGGCCCCATTGAACGTCTCTGTTTACTAGAGCTAAACAATTTTCTGCTGATATCTACCCTAAATCCAAAACAATCTTGAACAGTTTCAGAATTATCATGCTCGTATGTAATTTTTCCTGAAAACAAATCACTTGGCAAAATGTGACTCCCATATTCCAACATAATTTCATTTTCGGCATCTCTCTTCAGCCAGCCATATCTAGGAGACTTTTCCAGTACCAGAACGAGACTAATATCGGCGTACGAGCTCTCTGACAGCTTGGCTGTCAGCGGAGTCAAATCAATCACATCTGCGTCAATTCTTACCGAGCCTCCTTCTTGTACATTTATTTCCTTCATTACGATCAACTTGTCTGCGTTAAACCGGTTCACGTTCTTGTAACTGATGTCTATATTCATAATATGGGAGTGAACAGGTTCCGCAAACGCTGTCGATATTTCAAACGTAGCAAAGTCGGTAGATCTCCAGCTAAACTGCCTCCTTGGGTCAATCTCCGATCTGAAATACACAGACCCGGATTCGAGTTCGGCCTGGGTGAATGACACCACCTCCTGGAACGTTTCTGACTCGATTAGAGGTGACACGAATTTTCCATAAGCGGGGGGAGTGCGCTGCACATAGACGATGGGACGAGAATTTTCAGGGTCGTCGCTGATGTTGGCCGAAAGGACACTTAGAGGAATGACTTGAGTGAGACCTGGGAAGAGATAGAGAGGTTCTGAGGAAGTGACGGAGAGGTTGACCGGATGAACTCTGACAGTCAGAGTGAGGCCTGAAAGAGAATGCTTTCCATCTGTGAGGGAAAAGGCTGAGGTTGTGGTTGAGGTGGAACTCGTAGCCGCTGCAATAAAATCAATCAATCGTTCGATATGAATATTAGTTATAGAATATGATATTGTATTATAAGCTTAATATATTTTAAAATAAGAGATCTTGTAACTGTAAAGTTATACCTAAGACGATGAGCCTCTATAAATTATATTATTAGTCTAAAAATATACAAAACAATTGATTAACGTAAGAATCCTCTAAACGTTAAATAGCCATGTTTAACGTCAGTTATCTGTTCCCTAGCATCTCGGTGAGGGGGAAGATCTGGATTTGAACAATGTATCTACTGATCCGCTGGTAAATAAGACTTCAAGCAACAGGCTGAACTCAAAGATAAGCTGATACTTAAATAATAAAAATAATTTTAAATAACAGTATTGAGTCAGAAAACGCTTACATGCTTGCTTTAAGACCAATTTAGACTGCTTTACAGGTTTTAGCAGGCTAATATCAATCCCCTTAATGCTAAATATTTATTTGAATAGCTAATAACTATGCAGCATTACTACTTTGGAACTTTTATAAACAAACGATTTCATATTTCTTATTTGCAATAGACATCAATAACTAAATTGTCTGAATCTAATCGAAACATAAATAATAAATAATAAATAAATAAATAATAAATAATAAATAAAGATAAATCGTTAATGTACTGCTGTGAAAATGCTAAGAGAAAACAATATACAATGCTGATTGATTTTGAAGTTCTTACAACAAGACACAAACAACAAGTTTAGGCCATACCGTGGGATGCCATAAGGCTCACCTAAACGATATAGGTTGAAGTTAGAGCCCGTAATGAAATATCGGGGACAAAAATTAATATTAACATATTTATATTTATCAACATTTTATGGAAGTCTGCAAACGAGGACTTGAGCAGTAATAAATATAATCAAGACACAAAAAATAAATAAAAAATAAAGGTTTAACTTCCGTTTCCTCATCCAGGGATGGTGTCAGGGGCGTCATATATTCATTATTATGTGATTAAAGCGTTAGGTCCGCCATTTTAAAATGACGCCTTTCCACAAGGATTTCAGTTAACGATGCAAGAAATGAATCAAATAGGGAAACCCCATCTGCCGCCAGATCTACATCTACATCTCTGTCTCTGCAGAAATTAGTTTTGGTACCAAGAGAGATTTAGTTCTGTAGGTGGTCATCTAGATATGGTGTCATGCACCCTCTTTTGTGGCCTAGTATGTGCATGTATTAATATGCCTGATAAATATTGTTATAATAATGTAATAAATGTAATTATTATTGCTTCATTGTTTACTAGCCTACTATTAAGTTTGCTCAAATTGATGAGCTGTGTGTTGGGACGTGAAGTAAACATATATTATCCTTCTGTTCTTAGCATTACCGTCAGCATATATATATATATATATATATATATATATATATATATATATATATATATATATATATATATATATATATATATATATATACATATGTATATATAATTTTTGAATATTTACTACTCATTTATCCCGGAAGAGGTGTGCATATCCATTAGTCCAGATATACACGTACATTTTAGGCCTACCATTATACATTTCTGTATACATATGCACGCTTCGATTCATTAAAATACACAACGAAATATATGAAGTGTTTTGTTTTCATTTTAGCCCGGTTTTATAGAATATAGCGCAGTAAAATTTTGGTGTTATGATTTATTTCAATCCTACTTTTATTTGGTAATTATCGTTGAAGCTTCTGTAGTTACATTTTGCGTACCTTTGTGAATAAACACCACACGTCCTTTCGATACATCATCCTGCGAGCAATTGAATAGCGACACGCCCGATCTGTTTGCATCGTACTGTAGAATAGAGTTAGCTTGATTATCTTTGCCTAGTAAAATAAATAAGCCGATGTTTGTTTGTTCAATGCTGTAGATCAGATGATCATCAGATGTATCGTCATCAACGCTCAGCAGATGTTCGTTTGACAACACCCTTCTTGATCCTACGTGTCAGGCAAAACATAAGTGATTATAGGTGTCAGTTAAAACATAAGTGATTCTAGGTGTCAGTTAAAACATAGGTGATTCCAGGTGTCAGTTAAAACATAGGTGATTCCAGGCGTGAGTTTACACATAGATGATTCTAGGTGCCAGTTAAAACATAGATGATTCTAGGTGTCAATTAAAACATAGATGATTCTATGTGTCAGTTAAAAGTTAAAACAAAAATTATTCTGGGCGTCAGGCAAAATACTGCACTTTGTTTGAGATGTATAAGTCCACAAAAAACTCAACGTTAAAGTTTTATTATGGACCTAGGAGTAGGCGCCAGATGTAGCACAGTGGAAGGATCCGAGCAAATTTCTGGAGTGACATGCGGTTTAGAGATAAATAAATATCCTTTAACCCCCAGCCCCTATAAAAATGGGTTATATGAAAGGCTAAATAGAAATTACCTAGTTAGAAGCTTAACGTTTTAATACTAACGAGTTTCTGCGGAATGCATATTCTTACTAACAAACTGAGCTTCAAGTCATCTTGATATATATGTTAAGTCTAATATTAGATGATATACAAGTATATCATAAATTCTTGAAATTTAAACTAACATTGCAATTAGTTAAAATACGAAATTGTACAAGTACGCATAAATTGTAAAACTAAATTATTAATTACTCACCAATTGTTACGTCCACTGGCTTATTTGTGATTATTTTCGGTGAAGCATCATTTGAAGGGAGCACAGATATGTGCAATAATTTTGGATGACTCATTTTGTTTTTATTTGGTGACGGAAGCCATGCCATGAGGGTAATGTTGTCTCTATACAATTCACCTTCTTTGTTTTTCATTTGTATCTTCCCTAGCGACGTACTGTCGTCCCGTCTGTTATTTCGATATATTATTAAACCTTGATCTATCTGTATAAATACATGTACAAATATTTAAATGAAATTATTTTAAAATGGAAAAATGCATTCAAGGTGCATTGAATGCTTTATTTTTAGCATTTCAATTCCTTAAACTTTGAAATACCGATAATATAATACACATGTAGAAAGAACGTATTTACACAAGCTATAAGAAAAAAAGTGACAAATGATTGAATACTTATTTCTAAATTTATTTGAATATGAAAGGCAGCTATACTCTACATGCCAAAAAGTCCATTTAAGGACTAAAGCCTGGGTTAATGCAGTTTTCCGTTCGATAGCATGTCAGTAGCATGGAGTGCACTGGATTTGAATCAGGCGTCTACTGATCCGCTGTCGAACATCAAGCCAACAAGCCACAGGCTCAGTTAACCAATAAACTCCCTTTCAAAAACAAAATCCTAATTTGTATCATTTATTTAATAATTCATAAGTTTTTGCCACTTCAACAGGGTGAGCGCTTGGATTTCGTATTTAGCTGTCAAATTATCGTTATACACGTTAGCGTTAAAGATTTGAATTTATATTAGTTAATTTAGCCTCCATGTATTGACTAGATTTTGTTAAAAAATTGCATTAAAATATCCACCTGACTGCTGTTGGGGTAGAATATATAAACCCTATGCATGCACTACAATCGACATTTAATTTTGGTGATTCTATAAGGTCATGATATGATTCTATAAGGTCATGATATAATTCTATAAGGTCATGATATACTTCTATAAGGTCATGATATAATTCTATAAGGTCATGATATAATTCTATAAGGTCATGATATAATTCTATAAGGTCATGATATGATTCTATAAGGTCATGATATGATTCTATAAGGTCATGATATAATTCTATAAGGTCATGATATAATTCTATAAGGTCATGATATAATTCTATAAGGTCATGATATAATTCTATAAGGTCATGATAATTCTAAGCAAAATATCAAGGTTGTATTAACCTGCTGTTGTGAGAAAAAGTGAAGCGTTTTAGACACCATCTCAACATTTTCCAGTTTTCCATGTTTTGGATGTTCGACGACATAGAATAGAAGCTCACTTGATCTCCGGTACTGGCCTCCTACATTTAACAAACTCTTCATTATAGTCAATGACCTTCCTTCAACTACTGAAGACAATGTACGCCCTGATTTAACATCAAATGGTATGGTAGAGGGAGCCATCTTGAATTCCAATCTCAATCCAAACAAGGCTTTATTAGAGTAACTGCCATATAGGTCAGACTCAGGAAATAGGTCGTTTTCTGTGACACAGAAAACGTTAAACTGTATGACATCAGCAGAATGCCCTTGATCTAGATGTGAATATTTCACACGACCTTGATCAATGTCTTCCTGAAAAAATATTAAAGGTCGATTTTCTGTATTTTCAAATCTTAGATATTTGTTGGTATCTGATATTTCCAGTCCGTTATTCTGATCAATCTTCCACTCTTCTGATTGGATTGGGAGATTTTGAGAATCTGCTTGCACTGCAGCAGTGCTTGGTTTGTAGTTTATCTTGAGCTGACCGTATTTAGGCGACGCGATGATTTCATACAAGACATAGCGAGATTGATTAGAGGCTGGACATTGGTACTGCAAGTGTTCCGGAAGTAGAGTGATGCTATCAAATTCTTCCAGCGAGAGAGGTGAGGTCTGATGTCTTATTTCTTGAGGTACTTCAGAATCTTGTGAGCCAACGATCACGGACCATCCAATGCACTCCATGTCTAATGCCTAGTCATTTAAAAAATAAAAGTACTCAAACATCGCAAGAACTTACAGAAGTATCCAAATACAGTTGTTATAAGTTTAATATTTAAATATAAGATTCACTTTGAGACAATTAACAATTGAAGTGATTAATATTAATTAGATAATTTCATACTGAGCCGTAGTGAAATAAAAAAAAATTAATTGACTTTGTCTATGTGGTCGAATTAATTAGAAACATATTTGAGATTATATCAAAATGTCAGCAAAATTATGCAATGAACAGATTCTGTATGATCACTTGAAACACTGTATGATAGAATATTCTAATGTAGTAGGTTCAGGTATATGACATTATCAGCCTGACATTTGAAGAATAAATGGATTATTAAAACTAATTATTAAATTAATTATTTAATGAATTTTTCTAAATTGAGAGGAGAACTAGGTCCATTTTCAACACACTCAATTCATGCAATAACACACCAGGTAAAAAGAGGTACAAGTAGCCTATCTAGTTGATCACCAATTAGATATGCAAGCAAATAGAAAAAAGAACGAGCAGAAAAATACATATATCCAAAAGAAGAAATGATCGTTCAAACTATGACTATGTAACATTTTAAATATCATGCTATTAATCACTTAAAAATAAACTAGTAAATCAACCTGTAACTTATACGGAATTCGGCGTCTCTCTGATCCCACGGAAGGTGAACTTGCTGTATCCATATCCCAGTAGCGTATTTCGCCGTCCTTGACTTCCTGATAATTAAATCTGGTAATTGCTTGGGAGGACTCACCTCTGGTGAATTTCATATTGGTCTGAAGATCTATGATATGAATCCTTTAGCAAATGATGAAACAGTGAATCAGTTAATACTTCCAAACAAATCGATGTTTAACAATCGAAATAGTCGTCATTCAAATTGACTACTATGTCAACTCTAATATTCGACCAGTAAAAGCTGCATTCTCTATGGATTGCACCATAGGTATTTGAATACATTTAGCATGCATTTATCATTGAGAACTGGATCATCACTCAGGCTAGTCTGGTCATTGATCAACCACGGCGATGGTCGGGATCGACTTCATGAAGAGCAGCCCTTCCTGAATCTAATCTTGCCGCTAAACCCACTAAAATACTCTGTATCTAAACTAGCGCTTGTCTCCAACCATCAAATGAAGCTAATAAATAAAATTAAAATAAAGAATAAGTCATCCAATAAAGCACGGTTGTAGTCCTGAACCTTGCGAGCAGGTATTAAATTCTGCTCAATTTTGTGTTACATTCAATGACGCGCAAACATTTACACATAAATAAATAATTAAAATTTAAATTCTGTGTTTTAGATACCAACCATGAACTTATAAAATCCTAAACTTTACACCAACCCTAAATCCTAACCCTGACCTTTAATACTAAACTTACTCCTTAACGCTAGAGATATTTAAGTTATTCACAGCAACACAGCATGTCCGTATAATCCTAAACTTGACCATGATAATAAACCTACATGTATAAAACTAAAGAGAATCAATTTAAAGCTTTAACTTTAGTGTCATCACTATTATCATCTACTCTTGAATCCCAGATAATTATGGTCGGGATTAGAAGATTTTGTAGAAATTTCTTGAACATAGGCGCTCACCAACCGAATACCCTTTCAGCAGTTGGTTGGAACTAGTGCTTTGTCGCCTCTTAGGACAGGTGAAGTCCACGGTTGGTCAATTCTACAGCAAGCCGGACACATCACGTTAAGAAGAATAGCACAACATGATAAAGTTTTAAATTTAAAAAAAGAAAAAATGACAAAGATATTTGACAAGAGAAAGAGTCGAGATTATCAAATACTACTATAAATAATTATTCAACGCAACAAGCACTGATTTACAGCAGCACTAACCAGATGTTGTTGGGACGAATGTCTAGATTAGTTATAACTGGGAACAGTTTTTCACTGACTATGGTGCTATCTCCTGGTTTAACTGCAATCAGCGATCCGTTGAATGTTCTTAGGAAAGCTTCGGACGCGACGATCTCCTGCAATCCAGTGCTGAAGTGCTTTCCATCAGAGACCCAGAGAGTTGAGGAAGAGTGATCCAAACCAGAGTGCTGGAAGAATAGCAATCCGTCCTCGAGGTCTCTCTGTAGGAACCTTGAGAAGTACAAAGTACAACTGTACACAACATCGTCAGCAATTACAATGATTATATGTGTGTGTATACTATATCCAGTATATATATATATATGTACAGTCATGGCCAAAAGTTTGAGATCAGTCGATATTTTTTAGAAAATCATTGCAAAATCATTGTTTTCTTTTGTATTTAATATGTTCATCATCATAAAACAATATACATATCATATAGAAATAACATTGCTATAATATAGTCACAGATGTACTGAGTAACCTAGATAGTCTGTATTTAGTGTGTTTTCCCTTCACGACCAGGACGTCTGCAATGCGGCGAGGCTTGGAGAGGATTAATGCGTTAGAGTTCTCAAGCGAAGTTTCTGTTATCCAAACTCTTTTCGCCACCTCTTTCAGATGCTGAAAGGAGGAAGTATTGTGTGCAGCAACCTTTCTTGTCATCTCTATCCAAAGATTTTCTGTCGGGTTTAGGTCAGGTGATGATCCCGGCCACGGACCAATCATGGGTACATCATTGGCCGCGAGCCATGTTGTAATAGAGTAAGCCATATAACATAGCGCGCCATCATGTTGCAAGTACTCCACATCATGTATACTTCTAAAAGTCAAAACTTTATCTTCAAGAATACCTTCGTAGACAGCAGCATTGATTATTGTGCCTTGCTCCATGAACCAGATTCCCGAAAGGCCGCCCTTCCCTGAAAAAGTCCCCAAACCATCAGCTTGGCACAATGTTTGACAGCACTGGTACAATACTTGGATCATTTATCTTCCCAAATGGTCGTCTTACATGCCTGGAATAAGAGTAAAATTGTGTGAAAGTTGACTCATCTGAAAATAGTACGCTTTCCCAATCATCTGCAGACCAATTGCGACACTGCGACAAAACGCCATTCTATCTCGAATGCTCTTCTTAGAAGCAGAGGCTTCAATGCTGGTCTTGACTTCAATCCACCCTCAAACAAGCGTCTTCTAATGGTTCGTGTACTTACCCTTGCTTCAATCAGGACTGTCTGCTGGTTGCTGTGACCCATGAAGTGGAGCAAAAATGTTTGCGCGCTTCGCTCCCGAAATTTCAGGTTTTCAACCCATGTTAAGTTTGAATACACAAATATGATAATTTACAGCTCTGAAGCAAAACAGAACAATATTCAGCACAAAGTATTATAGTCAAAGCGATATTACAGCATTCTGTAGAATTTTAGGTGAGTATTATAATACACCACGGTAGAATGACCAATACCGGGTTACAGGCCAAATCTGGCATAAAATTCTCTTAATTCGCCGCAACTCGAGCAATATTTGCACAAAATTACATATAAAAATCCCAAACATGTTAGAAAAAACCTAAATTATGTCTTTGTTTACATCAAGACATGATCAGAAAGTGTAAATGTTGCTGCATTTTAAAGCAAAATAAGAATGAAATCATAAAATACGATTTTTTCCAACTGATCTCAAACTTTTGGCCATGACTGTATAATGTGTATATATATATATATATATATATATATATATATATATATATATATATGTATATATATATCTTATATATGTATATATATATATTATATATATATATATATATGTATATATATGTCTTATATATGTATATATATATATTATATATATATATATATATATATATATATATATATATATATATATTCGTCCATGACATCATCCTTGTATGAGGAAACGGACGTTAAACCTTTATTATTTATTATATATTACGATAAGAGACGATTTATATAAAGATCTATGTGTAAAATTCTCCGTATTTAAAACATGACGTACATATCAATGTACACATATATATACGTGAATACATACACATAAATGTGTACTATAAGAGTTACTAGATTGATTTAGCAATCTCTCCACAGCCATACAATGGCGCGAGAGAACGTATATTAGAATAGTACTGTACAGTAGTCAGTAATGTTGTACATTACTAGAGAAGAAGAGAAATTTTTTTTTAATCATACAGAATATTTGTCATCTAAAAGTTATAATGTGTTCACTTGACACCAGCCAAGCGTCAAGTGAACACTTCGTGCGTGTTAATCAAGGCAAATTTACTTTTGGTGACACCGTAACTAAATACAGGCATGCATAATTAACTATAAAAACAACGAAAAGATCTGTTAGAACCTCTGCACTGTTACGGATTGATTCTGAGTCAGCACCAGTCTACCGTTGACTATATCCCTCCACTCGTACGTCAACAACGATAGATCAGTGTTGACGTCATCATCAGTAAAGCTGATGTCATCCACGGTTACCCTTCTACCTGAACCTCTTATAACATTGAAAGGTTTGTCGATTACACGCCTGGGCTCATTGTCATTTATCAGAGATATCTTTATGAGAAAAGTTCCAGAAACTTTATTGGTACTCGACACTTCATTGCTAAATCCAGACATGGCGGCTTTCTGCTTCCAGTCATTCGATATCTCTGTGGTTAAACCAATCACAGCTGCTTTGTTCTCACTCTCACTCTCCACAGTGAAATCAAAGCTGTCTACATCGCCTTCAGAGTCGTCG
This sequence comes from Enchytraeus crypticus, assembly GCA_905160935.1. Taxonomy (NCBI): domain Eukaryota; kingdom Metazoa; phylum Annelida; class Clitellata; order Enchytraeida; family Enchytraeidae; genus Enchytraeus; species Enchytraeus crypticus. The sequence goes on along the minus strand of CAJHZI010000641.1, from coordinate 2,492,702 downwards.
TGAAAGTAATATATCTGCAATAAATGTTTTGATAATTGCTGAATAAAATAAATACTACGTATTTATTTTATTTATCTCATTCTCTCTATTCTTAAGCTCGTTAGAAAGAAATGGGATCCTGTAATAATTAATAGCTATAGTATAATTTTCCAGCGAAATAGCAGCTCTAGCAGATTCCAGCAATACGGAATAGTCATGTGAACCAAGCCACCTATGCCTAGTTATTCTAATTTCAATAGTTTATAGCTCTGCATGAAATGAAGGCGTTAAACTTGATAACTCTTTGGCATCTAATTATGATAAAGCTTTTTGAATGACTTCACAAAATATCTGAATAGTAGCAAAGTTATATTTTCCGAATTTGATGCTTTTAGTCATCAGTTTTAATTTGATACTTTTAGTCAGCAGCTTTAATTTGATACTTTTAGTCAGCAGTTTTAATTTCATTTTGTGTACTTTCCGAAACTGGGGTTCAACTATAGATATAACACTATTTTGAGCCACTTAGACTTCTTGGAATAACTTATATATAAAGTACACTGAATTAGTCAATATAATTGAATATAGTTAGTTTTGACTATAGTATATACTTATTTCATTTTATAGATGAATTTATTATGACTGCAATTAATTTCGTTAGGCGCATTGTATTACTATGTACACTTATTACATTGCAAATATTTTTACTTTTATACATTTGTTGGCATTATTATATTTTATTAATAGTAATAAATAAAAACGCCGTAGCCATATGTGCGCCAAAAGTATTCGATCATGAGATATTCATTTCTATACCGAAAGGGGACAAGAAACGTAGTCCACCAAATTGGACGATTATAGATGTCAAACACAGTCAGCTGCAATTTCTCAATTTTTTAAACTTATTTAATGACTACTTTGTTACTTCAGAAAGAAAATTTTCATTTAAGAAAAAGTTGATTGTAGTAATTCCATCTACTCATTTAGAAAGACAGTGGACTACTTTACAGAAATGGCACCCATAGTCAATGTCCGTAGCCAAGATCTAGCTAAAGTATTAGATAACATAAATTTCGATATGCTATTAGCCAATTAATAGGGGATTTAATCGTGAATCTTTGAGCATATGACCATTCACTTTGTATTGTGTACTTTATACTGTTTTCGTCTATGTGCTACCACATTTTTGGTGAAATAAAAGATGTTTATAGGCCTATTATTATTATCTTAAATTTATATGTGCTGTCTAATAATGACTTTTTAAAATGTAATGTCTAGCGTTAGTTTGTTTAAGCAATAGACCTCTCTTTTAGGCAGTTAAATATACTATAGTATAAGTTAATTAGTATACTGTAGTACAAGTTAATTAGTATACTGAAGTATAAGTTAATTAGTATACTATAGTAGAAGTTAATTCGTATACTGTAGTATAAGTTAATTAATAATCCGCGCTGCCCTAAGACTAATTAAAATTACTGACATTTTAAATGAATCCAAAAACTAGAATGAACAGGTTGAAAGGCCAAGGGTAATGAAGCTATTGTGGATGTGAAATATTTACTAATATTTGTTCTATGATATTAAAATTAAGGTATATAAACCCCGAAAGAAACAATGTTTTAAAACTTGATTTTATGATTTAACGTTAATCGTCGTAATTAGAAATAGGAAAGCAATAATAAATTCTAAGGGTCTCCTTTCATATAAATATATATGCTTTTAAGTAGGAACTAATAAGTTTCTAAAATTTAATTATGAAATAGTAAAATACAGCAGCTACGCACCTTTCCGGAAGTAATATCAGAATTGCTGAACTGAGTTGTATTGGTAGTTATGAGAGAATTTCCATTACTTCTATCGACTTCTATGCGCTGAATTATTCCATGACGGGGAGATATTGTAACTTGGAAGACAACCTTTGAAGGTGCTGCTCCCAAACCATCCACATAGAGATCATCCGGAGTAATTATCATCCTGCTTCCCTCCTGAACGTCCAACAATCCGTTGTTAATGAGTTGAATTCCCGCTCCAGCGGGTTTGTAGCGTATCTTTAGTCTTCCGCTCACTGGCTGAGCGATGTTTTCTGCAATGACACTGAGGTAAAGTAAAAATACAAATAGTGCGCAAACGTTAGAAATCAAAGTCAAGTTTCAGGTCAAATTACAGCATGGCAGTAATTGAACACGCTCTGGATTTGAACCTTGAATTGATATGCTATCAGCTCAGCGCAGCTTGCCGAATAATTTACTGTTGCTATTTAGATTTTTTAAATTTAGATTTAGTTTTAAAATCGAAGAAATAATGTAGGTAATGATGCTGTAGCGTAAGATCGCATGTTATTGATGATAAGTTCATACAATGGCACATCTAGATCCCATACATATTGTAGGCCTCTATGTATATATCATATACCGTCCAATTAAATATTTTAAATTATTAAATGAATGTAAATTCTTAACAAAGTTTACTGTTACTTTTAGAATATTTTCTTTCTTCATCACTAAAAACTATCTTCAAATCAACAAAAATACTAAGTCATTTCTATACACATATTTGCCTAATTGCAAACCTTAATGTCTATATGAGAGACTAAAACTGCAAGGCACAAGCGCATAGTAACTAATAGGCAACGTGAAATTTACTTGAATTTAAACTGGTCTTCGAGATTTCTGTTTGTTGAAATATCGTTGTTTAATCGATAGGCAACCAAACGTCTGTTAACTTCTGCCTGGGTGAAATTTGAACCAACAACCAGGCGCCTCTTTTGCGTACGTCGTGCAGATTGTGAGTCAAGCAGAAGCAGTGAACCCTTGCGTGGCGTAGAAGTTATGACATAATAAATATCTTTAGCTCCTTGTTTAGGTATCTGTAAGCTCGCATATATATATATATATATATATATATATATATATATATAATATTATGTATATTGCATATATATATATATATATTATATATATACATATATATATATATATATATATATATATATATATATATATATATATATATATATATAGGGTGTGCATGTATATAAAGATGCGTTACTTTATTTGTTTCGAATTTAGTTTTATTTAACTAATTATTATTATTTAATTAAGAATCCGACTAGCGGTTTTAATAATTTCTAAATTAATTACAAAAGCAAATTCGAAAATATAAGCTCCGTAAATTTAATCGTAAATTGTTATTTGTCAAAATCTGGATACGATCACGGTAATAATAGATCTAATTCATCCGATACCAAATGTTTAAACTTAGCTCACTTATCCGTAATTATTGTACCATTTTCTATAGCAATTGTAACTTTGATATTAATATTATTATATAATTGTAGATATTAATATGAATTAATATTAATTTACGACTATAAGATCATAATAATAATAGCTGGCTTGCATTAAGAATCCAACACTCACAAATAAATCTTCAACTACTTCATGAATAAATGTAATTATAATATATTATTATTATAATCACAGTTTTGCATGATCAAAAATGCAAACAATTGATATACTGCTATGAAAGTTTCGAAATTTGTTGTAGCGTTTCGTTGAAGTTTATCACTCATCGAAGTATTGAATTGTTTTTGTACATGCAACAAATTTTAGATAATGAAGTACAGAAGATGATGCTTAAAATATTTTAAATCTAATTACTTTAACATTGCATAACTTCTGCTAGTGTAGTCCAATAATTCTGAGGATCTACAAGTTTTGTCGCTACTACTATAGAAAAAGAAGAATAATTAATATATACGTGTAGGATTTCAGCATAGGCCTACGCACTTACCGAACTGATTGTTTTTAATTCATCGGCGCTGATGATGCCTTCAGTCCCTCCTCCAGTCAACCTCACAACTGAAGATCGAATTAGTTCCAATTTCGGATCAACGATCCTGATGTGGAACTCCATTTCATCCCCTTCCACGTGAAGAGCGCTCACTCGAAACCGGAAATAATCGCCATTAGCCTGAATTATGGTGGACAGATAAACAATGGATCAGTAGCCTAGAGTTATAGTTGGTATATATATAATAGATCATTAGCCTGGAGTTACTATTTCTCTCTCTTAGTGAACTGCCTACTTGCAGGTCCATGGTATATAACGCCTCCACTCTTCTCTGTCTTCCGCTTTCCTCTTCATGTCTACATATGAGTGGGTCTTTAAATCATCTAACATACCTAATCTCGGCCTGCCCCTGCCTCTTTTTCCTTCTATTCTACCTCCTATGACCTCTTTTCATGGACCTTCCCCCTTAGAATATGTCCTATCCAACTCTTCTTCCTATTTTTTAATACATTTATCAACTGTCTATCTGTGCCAGCTCTCTCCAAAACTTCCTCATTTGTAACCTTTTGAGTCCAGTCTAGTCCCTCCATTCTTCTCCCAATCCACAATTCCAACGCCTCCAGTTTCCTAATATCTTCCTTCCTTAAGGTCCGTGTCTCACATCCATACAATAGCGTGGTCCAAACCAAAGTTTTCACTAGCTTTATCTTTGTGTCTTTCTTTATACTTTTTGTTAATAGTTCTTTTCTATTACCAAAGGCCGCTTTTGCTTGTGCAATCCTACTGCATATTTCAGTCTCACATTTCCCATCATCGATTTTAGTATGACCCAAATATTTGAAACCCCTTACCTGTTCCAATTTTCGTACCATTTATTGTGATATTAACTTCACCTTTATTATTGGACACTCTCATAACTTTCGTCTTTTTCATATTAATATTCATGCCATATCTCAATGCCGTATCATTCAGCCTATCCATTATCTTCTGCAGTCCAATCTCGCTGCCCGCTACCATTCCTTGGTCATCTGAAAATCGTACATCTTGTAATAAATTTCCTCCTACTTTTATTCCTTCTTCCATGTCTTCCATAGCTTCCTTCATCATTGCCTCAGCGTAAATGTTAAACAGCAGCAGCAAAATACTACATCCTTGACTTACTCCACGTCCTATTTACTCCAGTTACACCGAGTTACTATTTACAGATATATAAAAAACCATTAGCCTGGAGTTATTGTTTACAGATAAATAATAGACCATAGTTATAGTTTACAAAAAATATTAGCCCATTAGTTTTGAGTTATTATTTACTGATATAATATAGCATTAGCCTGGAGTTATAGTTTACATACAAACAATAGACAAACAAACTAGCATGGAGTTATTGTTTATAGATACATAATATACCATCGCCCAGAGTTATTTTTTACAGATAAATAATAGACCATTTAATTAGCCTGGAGTTACAGTTTATAGATAAACAAAAGACAATTAGCGTAGAGTTATATGTACAGTATTTTGTTTACTTATAAACATACTTAAATTATACAAAATTGCATACTCCTAACACACAAATGCTTAGAGTTTTCTTCGAAATAAAGCAGCAATATATTGTTTTAAAATTATTTAGAAACTTTAAAGTGTAATTAATTAAGTTTAATATGAAAATAGCAGACCTGGGAGTCATTGTAATGAAGATACCGCACCCTGTGCCTGTCAATATGCTTCTGAGTAAAGGAGCTTACCACTCTCCAACTGCAATAATCATAAAACAAGTGATTCTTTACCAGTTATTTAATGGAACTCTCTTTCTCTACCACTCTCTCTGTCTCTCTTTCTCTCTCTCTCTCTCTCCCCCCTCTCTCTCTCTCTCCCCTCTCTCTCTCCCTCTCTATCTGAGCCAGATTTATATTTGAGTACGTCTCTGAACGTTTATTTATTTATATTATTATTCTCTATAGTTAAACACGACATACCGCGTATGATACATAGATTCCTTTCTTAGTTGCTGTTTTCGTTATTTCCTCCATTCCTCTTCATTATCGTTAGTGATACAAACTATTTGAGAAGGGTATTTTGTCTGTACGCTATACGATAGCTGTACCCTATCAAGTTATCAAGCTCTCTGAGTTCAGAACCTACTGGCAGTCGACAAAATTGCCTATATCTCTAAGAGTCAATGGAAGGTTAATCGTATATCAGAGCCTGTAATCATATGACGTTATATGTGTCACAAAGTAGATTAATCATTAACAAGACACATAATCACCATGGCAACTAAAAAAGTAGTCTCGAAGATTGGTCGGATAGACCCACTCACCTATCACCCTGATAGTGTTGCCGCTGTATCTCACCATCATATGGGGGACTTGTTATTTCATATCTCACGTCCAAAATGTCCGGTGGTGTATTTGCGAGAAAAGTTAAGTTTTCTGCCGCTATGAACTCAGTGGCGCCACGTGATATAACCAATCCAGTGTTCGCTACGGTATTTATCATGAGAGGAAGAGCGTTTACCCTCAAGATCTTAGGATCACCAACATCCTTGCCATCCGATACCTGCAGTAAGGATGATATATAGAGTAACCAATAAATATAACAAATATTAGTAAATTGATCAATTAACTAACCATAAATTAGTCAGTCAATAGCAATAGTAATAGCAATAGTAATAGTAGTAATAATAATAATAATAATAATAATAATAAGTCCTTGATTCGCAAAAGAGTGTCCGGGGTGGACGATCCTGTTTCAGATGACGAAAGAGCAAAGTTTCGCAAATCTTCCAGGCCGCGCACTCCTGAGGAATCCCTCCGATCCATAGTGACCTCAAAGATCGAAGACGAAAATTTAAGAGCAGCCGTGCGAATCCTGCGCTCAGAAGAGTCGATGGCCCCGAATAATAATGAAACATACAGAGAGCTGAGTCTGAAACATCCATCAGCGGACAGTACACCGCGAAGTCTTCTTAGCTCAGCCTCTCCCTAAGCGAATACGCTCCAAGTCACTGAAGCGGAGGTAATGAAAGCCGTAAAAAGTTTCCCCGCCGGTTCTTCTGGGGGCCCGGATGGTCTGAGGCCGCAGCACATCCTGCAGCTGGTGACGTGCCCCATAATGGGCAGGGAGACTCTAACAGCCATTACCGGTTTTGTAAATCTCCTTTTGCTGGGTAAATGTCATCAGGAAGTCAAGCCGTTTCTTTTTGGAGCCAACCTGATTGCTCTGAAGAAAAAGACCGGCGGGCTTAGACCGATTGCTGTGGGCTACTCTTGGCGCAGGATCGCTGCCAAATGTGCTAATTCCTTCGCCCTAGACAGGCTCTCAAACTCTCTTCAACCTATCCAGGTAGGCGTGGGTGTCAAAGGAGGTTGTGAAGCCGCCGTGCATGCCACCCGACGATTCATTAGCAGCATGCCAGACGATTGGGTAGTGGCTAAACTGGACTTTTGCAACGCTTTCAACTCCCTGAAAAGGGTTCCCATGCTAGAAGCTGTAGACTCTTCACTACCTGAGCTGGGGCCTTTCTGCCGTCTGTCCTATGAAGACCCAAGTGTTCTACGTTTCGGTCAACGGGTGATCATGTCTAGCGAGGAGGTACAACAGGGTGACCCTTTGGGCCCTCTCCTGTTCAGTTTGACAATACACCCGTTGCTCCAGTCGCTTTCTTTTTCTCTGAAAATAGGTTACTTTGACGACAAAACTGTGGGCGGGGTTGAGTCTACCGTGGCGGATGATATCTCAAGGCTGATGGTTGCGGGAAAGGCTTTGGGGCTAAGCCTGAATATAAGTAAATGTGAGCTCATTACCACTCGATCCGACAGTAACTTTCCGGCCATCAATTCATTCATTCGTGTAAAGCCTGTCGAAGCCAGTCTACTTGGAGCTCCATTGCAGACGGGTCAAGCTATGGATTTGGCTCTCAATACTCAGT